>QAXH01003028.1:250-60895 GCA_004335635.1 Chloromonas sp. AAM2 | reverse complement strand
CATCCCGTTCCGTGTCCTCTGACGGCTTCCCTGGTGTAAATACATATATATATATATATGGTGGTGGTCACTTCTCGAGGTATTATCATGACCGCAAACCTCGTTAGACCCGAAAAAGGGGCTTGAAAACTTGCGTATGGAAATCAAATGTTATGTCTCAAGTCAAACGACAAGGTCAAAGAGAAAACCAGATTCTGCCAAATTTCAACGTGTCATCCGTCAACTGCCAATTGCCCTATGGGAGCTGGGAGAGGCCTCTGCAAACCTCGATGTTTCATTTGACTTGAGATGCTTCTGACGCAAAGCCTCTCTGTAGACAACCATGCGCCTTAACCAAAGGGTTGCAACGTGTTATAGTGGTGTTACTGTTCCTACCTTGGGCAAGGCCTCCTTACAGGGCCAGTATGTTACATCGGTCAGGCCGTTCTGTCGAAGTTCAAGCAGCAGTCAGTCCTCTGCAGTGATGACCTATTGAGGGCGATCTGCCGTTTGCTCAACAATAAGCTGCATTCACTTGGTCAATCGGCAAGAGTTCATGGCAGCAGACGGCTGGGTCTAGTTTTTTTTCCAGATGTCATGTACAAGTTGGCCAACGCCCTGCATCGTCATGGTTATTGTGGTCATCAAACTCTCTGAACGCAAGTCAGGACAGCAGGGACACAACTCCAAGTGCTGAAGCTGCCTGTTGTAAGAGAATCTGGTTGTACCAGACAACCGACGAACGATTACAAATATACGATCACAAACCGAACACTCACTGCCTACAGCAACCACTTGATTGTGTGGCAAAGCCAGATAAACTCCAAAGTATCAATCAAAGACGTGACCGGCTATGCCTCCTGACCCTTCTTGCTTCCCTTTCTCTTGTCTTTGATCTTAGCTTTGGTCCCTGCGTTCGTTTTGCTTTCTTTCTCAGGGTAGGCCAGGGCGGTGCCCATTGCGTTCCTTGTCCGCTGACGGCTCCCCTGACGTTAATACATATATACTATCATTCATCAACGTACAGACAAGGAATTGATATCTGCAACAGGTATTTGCCAGTTCTGGGACAGGTCTTGGGTGCATCACTGAAACCGGTGTGGTGTCTTCTGTCCTGATGGATTGGTACACACTTCGCCCACCGTGTAGAGGAGTTGAATCCGTGCCAGTCATGGGCCAACCCTTGTGACCACCGCTTGAACGGTGTGGTGATGTGTGTGTAAAGACGGGATTGAGTCAGTGTCAAGTGCCGCAGTGAGGCCTGTGCAGAGAGCCTGTGCAGTGAGGCCTGCGTCCAGGCAACCACTACTTCTATTCAAGTGAGCACCTGTGCTGACCCCATCACAATTACATATCCGAGGAAAAGGAAGGCAAATGATTCAGATCAGGAGCCCGCAGTTTGTGGCACGAGCGCCTGCAGGATGGCCTGTCCCACTTTCATGCCGTCCACAGCAGCTGACACAATGCCGCCTGCGTATCCAGCACCCTGCAGCCAGCCAGACCAATGCCAGTGCAGATGTGCAGTGAATGACATGGCCCTGACGATCAACTGTCACGTGATGTTGCCACGACAGGCCATGGGTGGCAATCGCGACACCAGTGCACCAACAGCAGTCCTTTACATGATACACTGCATGGTGGCTGCTTTGTGGTGTTATCTACTGCCACAAGCTGCAGCCTAACTGCACGACTCCTTGCCCAGACGTCCGCATCCAACAGTCCAACCTCACACCGTACTGTCTGTGCTCAAGTGAAAACGCAAACACATCCCTGAATCTCAATGGCCAACTGACCTAAAGTGTTCCTTACCTCGCCAGAGGGGTACAACCCTGCCAGGCTTGAGCTCTCCAGCGTGTCAGGTGACCTATCAATACGCAGGGGCGCGGACGTGCGTGTTTCCACGCCGTGCAGCAGGGCGTCAGGGCTGCTCATGAACCCAGGGATTGTGCGCTCAAAGCGTTGCAACGCCTGCGAGGAATGCCAGGAAGGGTGCAGCCAGGGTTAGGAATGATTCATGGAACAAGAAAACTGGATGCATGCCAAAGCACCTGATACACGCCCGGTCTCATGCTAGAACGCACGTATTCTCATGCGCACTCATGCTGACATACAGTTGCACTCGCACACACATGAACTTGCCCACATTTGCACCCATACATACTCTCACAGGTGTGCATGTGTCCTCACACTGTCACACCGCATGTCACATACCTTGCCTAGCGCCGCACCCACAAAGGGTGGGTAGATGTCCTGCAGTGCCGCCGACCGCACACCCAACCTGCACACACCAGCAAAGGGGTTCAAATCATCCATTCATCGACCTTGCACAATGAACGTTGCCATCTGCGGATATGGGCATTTGAGAATGCCACGGAATGATGACAATGGTGCTGATGATGACAATCGCCATGACGACAGCCCCTTTCTGTTCCAGAATTCTATGAACACTTCCTGGTTTGAAATGGATACACCGTCTCGTGTGGCTTGCTGGTGCTTGTAGCCTGCAAAGTCCCACTCTAACTTACCCTGCCTCAGTACCTCTGCTGCTAAACTGACTGGTGCTTTCTCAAAGCACCTTCCTCACACCTGCCGCTCCCCACACCTGTACGAGCTGGTCGGCAGAGTGCCCCTTGACACCTGACCCGCCAGGAAGTCCGACACGCGCTGCACCGGAGCCTTCAGGTCGCCTCCGCCCCGCCGGGCCGCTTCACGCTCAATCTCCTCCTGAAGGAGTGAGAAGAGCAAAAGAGTGAGATAGCCCATTCCAGATAGCTAACATTGGGCGCGCAATCATTGTACGGTATGCTGACCCATCTGCAGTCTTGCACGACTGACTGAGTTAAGTGGTTATCTGAGCTCTTCTGCACCCTTGCATGACTGGCTGAGTGATAACAATGCTCTGGGCTGGAGCACCTTACATTACGCGCTGGTAGCTTTCTCATGTGTTATAACATCAGGCGTTGGAACTGTACATTTGCCCATGACGCAGGGAGTTATCCGAGCGACACACTTGCTTATGCCCTGACCAGATATTGCACATGGACATACAAGTGTCCATAGAAGTTCAGTATGGAACTTTGTGTGCGGATGCAGAGCCACAGCAATCGGGTGACAGTGACGGGGGTTGTGCAGCCAGGTGAAGGTTGTTGCAAATGCGTTGTGTGCATTGCAGATGTGAGCGCACAGTCATCACACCAACCTGCAGTGCCACTCCTGCCAGTGGCCCATGTGCGGCCACGTGGTGCTGCCAGTCCGCCGGCGTGACGTTACACACCAATGCGCTGTTGGCCCACACGGAGTTGCGCCGACTGCAGGAAGCAACAAGTGGTAAGTGGCAGAGTCGCGGGTGTGCCTCCCTGTCCACTGATGTGGTGTGTGTTGGCGTTGGTTGTGTTTTTGTGTTTTTAACGCAGCGCAGTCTCTCTAGCAGAGCTTCACAGTCTCAAGCACAGGCCAAATCACTTGTAGCAAAGCCTACCAACCCAACCGTGTTGGCATGGTTGCCATTTCTGTTGCCTGGTGTGCGACC
This sequence comes from Chloromonas sp. AAM2, assembly GCA_004335635.1. NCBI lineage: Eukaryota > Viridiplantae > Chlorophyta > Chlorophyceae > Chlamydomonadales > Chlamydomonadaceae > Chloromonas > Chloromonas sp. AAM2. The sequence continues at coordinate 57,387 of QAXH01003028.1, read as the reverse complement.
TATCGCTCTCCTGGCCAGTACACCTCCGCCGTAAAGGTTTCTGTGCCTTGGTATAAGTGTATCTCCACCAGCCTTCACGTTATGGCGTGAGACCCAGGTGCACGGCCTTGCTTTCCACAGGTACGGTTAGGCTGATCTCCTGGCATGCTTTGCCTGTCTTTCCCTGGCCTTTGACAGGGTGCAGGCCTCGTGTTGCAATCGTTGACACAACAACAACTAACACCTCAACTTACTCAAACCCATTCACTCCTTGAAGTGACAGAGTCCAACCAACATGTACCACCCCGTAGGTCCCACCTGAAGCTCATGCCGTTGAGGCACAGCTCGTCCGCGTTGGTGGACGTGCACACGATCTGTCCGCCCGGGCACATGCAGAATGAGAACACGCCCCGCATGCCCGCTGGCACCGGCCTGCCGCTGCCGCCGTACTCCTCAACGCTGGAGCCTGTGGGGCCAGATACAAACAGAAAGTCCAATGGGAACACGCGGCGGCCAGATGGTAACAAACCTTTCGATGGCAGCACGTGCACACAACAGCATTTGACGTGAAACCACATCCCTCAACGGTGAAGCCTTAGGTGTCACAGTTGTGTGGCCGCCTGATTTCCTCATGCAAGCCACTGTAACGATCTGCCGTCCTGAATCAGGGGCCTCTGACCAGTGCTGGTGCGGGGCAGCCACAGGCTCAGACAGACAGTCCAACAGGAACGCAGGGCAGCACGCGGCACTCAAAAGCATCTGGCAGTGGTTTAATCATAAACTGCAAGCATGTAACCTCGGTTGAATGACCTTGCCTGCAACACATACCGAGCTGGCCTGTCACTCGTTTCTCATGTGGCTGCCCGGCCTCTGAGCCAGCGTTAGTAGCAGTTGCAGCGGTTGCAGTCGGTGTGGGTTTACCCGTCCACCCGTCATCAGGCACCTCCACCTGTAGCATGGCAGGACATAGTACACCGGGTTACATGCAAGCACCCCTGGCATGTAACATTGTATGCCATACGCACGGTGTGATAAGAACACGCTGTGCGTTCAAGATTGGGCACAGCGGATGGAGAGAGAGGAACCAAACCTGGACATGACATGGTACGTAAACTAAGCTGACTTCAGCTGCTATATATAAACACAGCTGTTAACAAACATTCACGTCAGGGTCAGTCACAGCCCTACACTACTCACGTTGAGTTTGTAGTCCGCCACGGGTATCCGGCCCTTGCCCCGCAGCACCTGTTCCGCATGCTCCTCCCCGTACCGCCCGGTGTCAATCAGGGACTGGGGGTGCTCAATCCTGCAAACGCCAGAGGACAGGCGGTGTCTGTTTGCGTCCAAAATGCCTCTGCCTCGCATTGCGTGGCTTGATCTAATCCTCCTAGTTAGGCAGTCCAAATACTTGATCATTGACGACTACACGCCCATGTTCTTCTGGCCGCTGTTGAGATTAGCCTCGCTTCATGCTATGAATCTGAACATCATGTCACGTACACGTATCAGGGTTGAACATAGACTGTATCTAGGCTCAGGTTGAGGGCTAGATGGTAAAACAAGTTGCGGCTTCAACTGGCCTAAGCTAACTGTGATACGGTACCAAACTTTCTCATTGCTATACATTGCTGGTTAGATTGGCCTAACCTTGCAGGCTGCCTGTGGTTTCATTCGTTAGCGCAGTTGCTGTCGACTCGCCTGAAGCCCATTGCGAAGGGCTTGGGTGTGAGGCTCACATCTAGTGCCGCCAGTCGTCGGTACATGGCCCGTGCCGAGTGCCCCACCGCCAACACAACAGCACTGGCCCTGATGACCTCCCCTGTGCCTGCCACCAATGACATGGACAAGCAGCGGACAGGCTGAGAATGGATGGTGAGTGTCTGTCTGCGTTCAGATGACCGTAATGCTAGCATCTGCTCAAGGACCCACATCTGGCTGCTACAAGACAGACAGTGCCTGGACCGGGTGCGAAAACTGGTTCAGGCCACATACCTCTGCCTTCCGAACAACAGGCGTCAAAAGCTGCAGAGGCCACACCTGCCCTAACTAAAGCGCTATTGTACGACACTGGGCAGGCTGGACGCACGACGCTGGCATACACACAATGTGAAAAGGCACGACTCTAGCGCACTGCAACTTGTACTTCCTGTGAGCTGTCCCAGCACTTGATTCACCTTTCAACCTGACGCCCGTCACTTGGCCATGAGAAACCTCCAGGTCTTCAACTGAGGCATCAAAACGTATCTGCGTTACACGGCATCATGTGGCAAGAAGTGGCGTAGCCCACCAGATAACACGGCACATGCAGGGGTCGCATGTGGGACGTCCATTCCCACCTCCCCTGCATCACTGTGCTCATCACTGACTTGCTGAAAACTCCTTACTTGTATTTGGAGGAATCAATTCCTGGCATCTCCTGCTGCCAATCATCAGCACACCCCATAGAGGTAGATCAGGACAAACCCACTGCGAGCTGGGGTGCCTGTGCAGTCGCACAGCCCCTCAGCTCTCACGCTCCGCTGCCACCTCTGTTCACAGTCCCTGCTTCGTGTGTTTGCTTTGCAAACTGACTGTTCCATCTTGTCAAGCCCCAAAACGACACACACATGTGCTGCTCGCCTACCTGTGCTCCAAGTCTCTCCATGAGGTGTCCCCGCATTGCCTTGAGGATGAGCACCAGCCTGTCAGTGCCCAGGTGCGGCTTGCCCGCCACAAGGATGGACTGGAAGGACACGCAAAGCCACACAATGCAGGTTGTGTGTCAAGGTTATCACCCAACGTCCTGCACACAAACACTTCACCAGAAGCCCAGCAGCACAGGATGAGATGGGTCGGGGCGCAGTCAGAACCATTCAATTCATCAACATGGGATCAAGGCAACATGCAGGGGCTGCCCTGGTACTAGGTTTAGTAATCAACGGCGAGAAACAGAAGCGTGCCTGTGCCTTGGCACCTGTAACAATCTCCAGGCCGCTGCGCCCTGCTCAGGCCTGGCACCGACAAGCGCCCAACTGCAGCCCAAACCTTATCACCACCTTTATCAGCACATCCGCAGAGTTGCTCACGCCTTGAACGGACAGTGATGACATTCGTGCTTTGCACCCCGCAACCAGTGAGCTTCTTGGCTTAATGACTGTCAGGCGCGTAATTCTTGGAGAGACATTGTGTCTAGCTGCATGAAAAGCCAATGATGATGATGATGATGATGATGATGATTGATGATGAACGGACCGGATTTGCCCTCAAAACTCCCTCCTGCACTCGTGACCAATTAACCTGAACAGATTTGCCCCCCAGAACCCTGTCCTGACCCTTGCAATGCTTCCAGCACCCTATCTCGACTCTTGCCCTTGGCCCGTGCAGTGCCCTACCTCGGGCGCCCCAAAGTCCACCAGGGCCTGCAGCACCGCCCGCACGGGGTCAGAGTTGCGCCCAATCTTGGTGGCCAGCTTGCCATCGCTCCATGTGCCCGCACCGCCCTCGCCTGCACCATGCGCCACATGCACATGCAGGACAACATCAATGCCTGTAACTCGTGCTTAATATGCAACTCTTGGGATTCCGCCGCACATCTCAGCTCAGGCCTCTACTCGTACCCCATCCAGTCACAAACATGATCAGTCATTAAGTTAAGATCTTGAACGTCAAATTAAAAGTGCAGCCCCACCGTTTCACGTTGCCAACGAGCAAAAACAAAACAAGAGTTTTCGGATTTCTTGAGCTACTGAGCCTTCTTGATTCACAGTTAGACGAACTTCTTATTGAGCTATTGAGTTTCGGGTGTGCCTGGCTATTCTACTTGTGCATCAACCTGGCAGCCCTGACCCCAGCCCATCCTTAGCCCGCAACCGCACGCACCGTAGCACAAATTTGAGTCGGGGTTGAGTATCCCCCTGGCCAGCAGCGCGCCAATGTCCCTTCCCCTCCGCTCCACCGGCTGCCCCCGCTCCAGCAGCAGCACGGGCAGGCCGGCGCGCGCCACCGTCAGCGCAGCAAACAGGCCGGCGGGGCCGCTGCGTAGAACATCAATACATCTTGTAACAAAGTTCGTAACAGCTACTGATGAACTGTGAAGTAATCGCGATGCTGTAAATACTGCTGTCGCGGCATATGCCACTGAGTATCCCTTGTGACAGTTCTGCGGTTAAGGCGGCTACAGGCCAGCCGGCCCGCTGTACACCTGGTGACGGCTAAGGGCCGTTGTGCGCCGTAGGCGCTTGCGTCACAGCATATGCATCGGATATCCTTGTGACAAGTCTACAACCAGACACTGCACTCGCTACTGTTACTGGGGGGCGCTGCACACAGCCGTCAACCTTGCCAGACCCTCACACTTGCGACCCAACGTGTGTGGCGAATCCCCCAGGCACCTCATTCCCCACTGCAGATAACCCACAGGAGTCCGTCCTCCCTGTCATCCCCACACACGTACAGTTGCCCCCGCCTACGCAGATTCAAGTGTTCCCACCCACAAGCATGCAAGGGCCCACTACCTGTCACCACGTAACTATAACTGCCCCATGCCAACACTTAACCCACCCACCTGCCAACCACCACCACGGGGTGGGCAGACTTGGCCACCGGCACCACGACGCCCCCCCTCCCTCCCTCCACCGCTCCCCCCGCCACCACCCCACGCTGCAGCCCTAGCTGGTCGGCACTAGCTGGGCTGGCAGGCACAGGCTGAGCAGACCATGTGGCGGCCCAAGCTGGCACCGTCTGAGTGGCAGGCACCGTCTGTGCTGATTGTATTGCGGCACCGGCTGGCAACGTCTGTGTGATAGGTGCAGCCGCAAGCCCAGAGGCGGCTTCCACAGGCGTCAAGATGATGCTGGGCTCGGCAGAGACCATCTCGATCTGGCCTGGTCCAACTGTCAGCATGTCTGTCCTGGCGCCCGCTGTGAGCGCCGCCCTGGCGTCCACATCCACCACGTACACCCACCGCTTCTCGGACCTGCAGGGGGTAGGCGCTGCTACACTGGAGCCTCTGGCCCAAAGCTCGTATGCACGAAGGTCTTGCAAGGTGTTGCTACATTCAATTCCAGGATTTACTTCCAATGTGCAACTACAAAAGGAACGCAAATTCATACACCGTAATTGATGCATGGTTACAGCCCAAAACGCTTGCGAACTTGATATCCTGCTTGACCTGCTTGACATCACTTGCACTGGCCCTGCCCTCCTGATTCCCCTGTAGCAAAGTGGGTGCCCTGTGTGCCCAGCCTCAGAAACCGGGCCATGCCAGCGCCCCTCACGCCCTGTAACAGCCAAAGCCTTGCCCTGCCCAGTGCCCACCTCATGCCCCTGGTTGACGGTCTGCTGTCGAACGACTTGCGCACCAGGTGCATGGCCGACAGGGGCAGCGGGGCACGTGTGAACAGGCGCCTGCCCACGGCCGAGGCAAGCGCAGGGCTGGGGCGCATGTCGTCCTGTGACTCACACAGTGCGGTTGCATGCTGTTAAAATCAGCTTACATCAGCGAGGCTGTCACAGGACATGGAACGGGGTGGGTACCGCCCTAAGCTGACCAACAAAGCAGATTGAGGCAAACAACAAAACACTACGAGTGAGGGCGCAGAGGACGTGGTTACCCTATCAGTACACATGGAGAGGCCAGGCACAACATCCGGAGTCATGAGTCAGCAGCGGCCACAGGCCATTGAGAGGACCCTGAACATTGCATGCCAATCCTCACAACGCCCGCTGGTGCCCTTGCACCTGGCCATGTTACAAACCCAATTGACACGTCAACATCCAATTGCAACATCACACGTTTATAGGAGTGCTGCCTTCCCACATTTTCAGGACACGCAGTGTCTGAACTGCCCACCTTTCCAGGATCTGTGGCGTAGGGCACGATGACCTGGAAAATTCGCCAGCGCCCATCAGTAGCCAGAGCGGCACCAGGGGCTGCCAGGCTGCTGCTGGTGCCGCTCCCGCTGCTGTCTCTCCTGTCAGTGCGGCCCCGCCCCCGACCTCGTCCTCCACTGCTGCTGCTCGCACCACGGTTGCTGTTGTTCCTGTTGCCACCTTCCCACCCACTGCTACTATCATTGTCACTCCAGCCTCTGCTACTGCTGCCACCTTCTCGGCCACTGCTTCTACCATTATCATCCCAGCCTCTGCTAGTGCCGTCCCCCTGGCCCCTGTAGGCAACTCTGTTGCTGTTGCTGCCTCGTCCCGAGCTGTTACCACCCCTACCACTGCTGCTCCTGCTATTGCCAGCTCGGCCACCACTGCTTGTGCTAATCCCTCGTCCACCTGTACCACCTCGGCCACCTCTGCTCGTGCTGCTGTCGTTCTCACGCCCAGTGCTGCTAGTTTCACCACGAGCTGTCGCCCTGCACACTGTGCTGGGTTCATCTGGCAAAGTTAACCTTGGAGCCCATAACTCACGATGCCTGGTGCTGCCAGCACTTGTGTGCATGGGAGCAGCAGTGTGGGGGCATGCCTTCTGATGAACAGGCTGGGTGTACCATGTCGGAACATACGGCGTGGCAGCTCTGGCCTGGACCTTGCCGTGCATTTGCAAGCCCATCGCTTGGGCAGTTGATATCGCGAGCTCTGCGGCTGTCCGAGATACAATGGAGACGGCCGCACAACAGATGGCCGAGTCATAAAAGCGCGCAGTAACCGGCGCCGCCATGTGACAGCGCACCGTCCGCTTGGTTCTTTTGAAGGAACCCACAGATTGCCAAACATTTGGTTTCCTGGCAGCGTTCGGACTGGCCGCTCAGGTCCTGCACCTGCTCCCAGTCAACTGGCCTGCACGGCAGGCGTCCATGGGTGAAGGAACTATGCGTTTGGAAAGGAAGGCTTAATGGTTTTCCACATCCGACAGTCCCCTTGGTGTTACAACCACTTGGTCTTGTGCCAGTGTGGCCCATCCACACCCCAAACAGTTGTTACCTCACCCAAAGAGACCATCGCCGCATGAAACAGCTTCGTTTCTTTAGTTGGTGGTGTGTGCACATTGGTTACCCTTGTGAGTGCACTGTTGCCAACCCGATGGGCAAGTTCTATGCCAAGTCGCACAAGCTAGCTTGAGTGCCTAAAGCTGGTATCCAGGGCACCCATAATGTTATAATCTGCTGTTATAATCTGCTGTTATACAACAGGTTACACACTCATATGTCTCAGCAGTTGAGTTCATAAGCACATGCCACCTTTCAACCAATTGAACAAGTCAGGTCATCCTGGCAGCCAGGCCAGGTTGTCACATACATAAGAACATGATGGAGGTGGAAGCCATAGTCATTGCTAGCTACCTAACAACACTGCCAGCTCCTCACACAGGGCGATCAGTCAAGGTAACGACCAAAGCATAGATCAGTCAAAAGGAGCAGATTGTCTGTGAGTCGCTGGAAATTGTGCTGTGCGTGATCCACTGAAAGAGCAGCAGCTCTACCCCAGCAATCGGTGCACAGCATCTCAGATCTCGTTGACGTATCCACACCTGACCAATTGCTCATGGACTTCCGTCAGTCAATTATGACAAGTCAGTGATCAGGCGATGCCTGTGGCTCAGGGGACCACTTCATTTTGTCAAAGAACGACTGTTCATGGTAGTCCCAAGTCAACCTCAAGTACTCGTCCGTGAACTTGGGCTGCCCTGCGCTTCCCTTGCCCTTCCGCCCCATCTCTTCAGAGCTCCTCTGGATGGCCAGGCGCTCACATACCACGCCATGACTACCCATACTTGCGCACCCTTCGTGACTCAGTCCCAGACCACCTGGCGACACACAATGAGACTCCACACCCTGCACGTTGGCTTCCTGAACCAAGCCAGGCACGTTTGACCTGCTGACTCCCGTGTTACTCTGACCCAAGGGAGCATCTGTATCAAACTGAGCGCTGTGCCCGTTGGCCAGCTGTTCAAGTACAGACTTGCTGTGATCCTGATGCGGTGGGTGCGGCTGTGCGAGGTCTGCTCGGCGGACAAACTGCATCAATCTTCGCTTTTCATTGGGTGAATCTGTAGTTGCGTAGACCTGAAGGCAGCGCACCTGCGAACGGTATGACAGGGCAGTTCTAAACATGTTGTTTGTGACCAGCACCACACGCATTCTACAGGTCACGCTGCTCAGGGCACTGGCAGTGACTGCCAGTAACAATGCCATGCAATCATGCTTATCGCAAGCTTGAAATGAAGCATGGGCCTTTGACCATCCAGGATTGCACTTGTTTTGCACAGTGGTATGCCAACACCATGCATACACATCGTCAAGGACGTCCGCTGTGTCCTCATTAGCGGATGGCTTTGCTGCCACGAGATCTCACTGACAAGCTCACGAAGGCATGGGCATTGTCTGACACATGGATTTGCACACAGATTGCACTGATCAGCAACCTTATAGCAGCTTGCCCCAGAATGACCAGGACAATGCAGTACACACAATGTCTGCAGACTGCACACTCCAGCAGCACACATGCACGGCTGCACTACTCACCAGCGTCAGTCCCTGTGCATGTGCCAGTGCAGCGAACCGGTCTGCCTGCCCCTCGTCCACCGGCAGCACCACACACAGCTGCCCTCCCGCCGCCAGCAGAGCCGTTGCACCGGCCGCCAGGGCTGCATGAGTCAGCGCCGCCCCCGTCCCTGCATGCCTGGCCAGTATCCGCTGAACTGTGGGATCGCTGCCATGCAGGCTAGCTGTTGGCACACCTTGAGCTGCAGGATCGCTGCCATGCATGCTAGCTGTTGGCACACCTTGAGCTGCAGGATCGCTGCCGTGCAGGCTGGACGTAAGCACATTCTGGGAAGGCGTGGATGGGGGACTGCCAGGCAATGAGCTGGCTGAAGTGGATGTAAGGCTGTTCTGGGTCACGGTAGATGGGGTATGAGCGGAGTTCTTGCTCTGGGATGCTGGGCTGGGTGGTAAAGTGGGATCACCAACAACATCATTTGCACACTGTTCTGCCCTTGGCAAGGTTGGTGGGCTGGGTGTGGTCACACCTTGCTCGCTAGGAGGAGGGAGGTAGCTGTTCACGAAGTAGGGAGGGTTTGAGACGATCAGGTTGTACCCGCCAGGTGGGCAGTGCCACGTACTAGCGGGCAGGACACAGCCGCCTGGTGCCTGCCCGGTGCACTCAACCACCCTGTGAGGTTCATCGGGGACTGTTCTGCCATGCCCTTCTGAGTCCGTATCCATACCCAAGCCATGCCGTTCAACCAAATCCTGCAGGCCCATGTGGTACACACGAACCCTGCCTGCCCATGGCGAGGCAGCTGCATTAGCCGCTGCCTGCCGGCATGCAGCCTCGTCCACGTCAATTGCATGAATGCATGCATGGGGTGGGGCGCGCTGTGCCGCCATGAGCGCCAGCACACCACTGCCCGTCCCCACGTCAAGGATGTACGCTGTGTGAGGGCTGGGCCGAACAAAACTCCCCAGTAGCATGGCATCCGTCCCCATCTGCACAGCACAGGCACGAAGAGCAATGCGGTTACTGTACGATACCAAAACCTGTGCGAACTAGGTAGGTAAATGCCTTCATGCCATAGTTGTTATGGCGCATTTCAAAACGCCTGAAGCGGAACACTTTCTGAACTTGAGCAGTGGACTTCTGAGTCGCCCGCTGCCATGCCCTGGCGCCAAGGGCAGCCTGCAGGTATGCCTTGCCCGTTGAGCTGCACCAGCTCCATGGCATGCTTCTGTCATGTGCAGCCTGCTCTGCCATTGCATTATATGGTATGGCTGTGCGGTTGGTTGAGCGTCCGCAAGGGGCTGAAACAACAACACTCTCTGGTTAGGGGCTGAAAGACAAGAGCAATCTGCACCATGAACGGTTGTGCGCTTCACAATGGAAGAAGCACTGCATTGGTACAGCAGGTGCGCATTGTGTGCAGTGCACGATCACAGGCATCAGCTGAAATCTCGTTTCAAACAGCAGTGTGGCATTATTGCCGAGCAATATGATCAGTATGATTGGGCACAACTATGCCGACCTTGTCTAAAGCCAGCCTCTGCATGTCGTGAACGTATTCGTAGTAGGGCATACACTAGGATGAGGCTTGACCCTCACCACGGTTTGGCTCAAGTAGGCACACACCTTCATGCCACAGTTGTCATGGTGCAGTTCAAAACGCCTGAAGCGAAACAATTTCTGAACTTGGGCAGTGGGTTTCTGAGTGGCCCTAGCCCGCTGCCACGTCGCCCTGTGGCATATTTCATGTCCTGGCGCCAAAGGCAGCCTGCAGGTATTCCTTGCTGCCACAGTTCCACTGCTGCACTGACTTGTGTGGCACGGTTCTATAACGCGCAGCCTGATTTGCCACTGCAACATGTGGTATAGCTGCACGGTGCAACTGTGCGCCACAAGGTGCTGCTGAAACACTTCTTTGGGCAACTTTAAGTTACGTTTGGTGGCTGCCAATTAGACCACATGTGCAGTGCACCACGCTATTGCCTTGAAGAGAGGCTGCTGATTGGTCGGACATCAGGGATCAATCATGGCACAAGCATGAAAGACCGAGCCCTCTAGCCAGAGTTACCAAGTGTGGGGTCACACTAACCCGTACCAAAACCCTAATGTCGTTCGCGTTGGTCGCAAGAACCAAAGAATAGGAAGTTATTGCGTGAGGTGCAAGCACGGTTGAGAGCTGTATACCAAATCGACGCTACTCAAGCGCACCTGTCAATCTCCGCGTTTGTTCAGCAGGATGGCTGCAACGCAGCACAGACTCTCGCTGCCCGTCGTGGGTCCAAAAAGTACGCCTTTGCATCGGATGCTCGTTCAGGAACCAGCTCGTGCACGGACGTCGGGCACCATCATCGGTGCATAATCCCGGAAATGTAAATCTCCCCTGTTTGCAACCGTTCTTTGCATGCAAGTAGTTGAGGACCTACTGCTATGGCGTGATATCAAGCGCTCAGGCATAGTGTTCGGAGGGATTACAGCAGTCTACCTTCTGGTCGGTCTTTCCGACCTGGACTTCGTCCCGCTGGTTCTGCGCGGGGTATCATACGTGGCTCTACTTGCTATGGCGTGGCACACCGTCGCTGGCTTCTTCGGGAGGTGAGGTCCTGTGTTCCTTCATCAACCGCCATGGGGCAACTCAGCTCAGAAGTTGAGCTCGGAAATGCATGCAGTGTGCAAGAATCTACAGCCATCAGCATTGAGCACACGTCACACGAGCTTTGTCTGCCGGCTCTTATCTCAAGTCAATGGCGAGCAAACACGCTGCCCTGTTCAGAGAGCCACCATGTGCAATAGTGTGTCTGACAGATCAGCTGATGGCCGCCCGTCTCTGGGCTTCAGATCAGCTGATGGCAAGTGCAATCTCTGAGCCGATTGCAGATCTGGACCACCAGTCCCACCCATTTTCGCGTCAGGCTACAGCGAAGAGTCTTTTGGTCAGCTGGCCGCCTCTGCCCGCCCTCATGTGAACACAGCTCTTAATTTCCTGGGCGTGGTCTTGTCAGGCAACAATCCAAAGCTCTCACTTCAGGTCAGCACAATACTAGAGGGCGTTGCATGGAAGACACGTAGCCAATGTGTCAACACGTCGTGTTGGAGATACCTCCTAGCGCATATCCTTGACTGACCTCATGCAAAAGTCTGCAAACTTGTGCGCGCTATAGTGCTGGACAAAGCAGTTTTGCAAGAAGCCAGCAGCAGTTTGTGCTGTATGCCAGGTGCCAGTCTGTTTGGATGCCCGCACCAGTGGCCACAGAGCGGTCTGGTACTCGGATGTGGATGACACTTGCTTACATTGCAGGTGTTCGCCGCAGCTTTCATGGCCAGCTACATCCTTGCAGTCGTTCCCATGCTGAGCCTGGCATACATTGGTGAGAACGGCAAGCCACACCGAGGGAAGCACAACAGGGGCACTATCTCTCAAATCAACAGCGCCCTTGATGCCTGCTAGTAACCGTGGCAGCCGGTGTGTGTTTGAAATAACCTGACTAACTATGTAGGTGTATGGCACATCAACTTTTTCAAGCATGCTGCTTCAGTGTGCTTCTTTGGTATTCTGTGGCTGGTTTCTTCTATGCCAGAAGTAGTATGAAGTGGATCAGCTAAGGCTATACGAAGTCAACTGCTTGTTCTTGCATCTGTTGCACTGCAGTTGTCCTGCTGGCCTTTACCATGCCCAAGCTGTACGAGCTGCGCAAGGACGACGCTGACAAGTACATCGGGCAAGCACAGGGAAAGTACAACGAGCTGTATGCAAAGCTAGACGAGTCAGTACTCCAGAGTAAGTTCAACTCACTCACAGTGTCTTGTGAACCTTCATGATGTCTTGGCGGGCGATTCGACTTTCCCATCTTGAGCAAAACATTCTAAGGCAGGCTGGTGTAAAGTTGTCGCTGAATGAGAATGGCAGATGCACTGAGCTGTCAAAAAGAATATAGATACTGCTTCCCGTGTGGCCACGTCTCGCTATTTGCTTTGTCCCAGTCTGTCAGCTCCATGCTACATGCATTTCCTGTTCAGATTGATGTGCTGTCAGCGGGTTATCTCAGCATGCCGCACTGTTGCCTAATATCCATGTCATAAAAAAATCCTGAGCCCTGCACTTGAACCCGTTTCTGTGTGTAAAGGCGGTGTTGGGTCTGTGCCGTGTGCCCCACTGAGGCCTGCTGGTGCATGTTGGTAGACGGTAGTAACTGCAATACTGGGACATGTGGCACTACTTGCTGTGGTGGTACAAGGAGTCTTATCTAGCGCTGTTGCGTCTTTTGCTGCAGAGCTTCCCAAGCCCACACCAAAGAAGGCGCAGTGAGGTGGAGTGCAGCACGTCATCGAAATCATTGTGAGACTTGGACGTCCTTTAAAAACTTGCTGACTTACATGTGATCTTTGCGGCTGACACGCGTCGCCTCAGGTCAAGCGGACGAGTTGACCATGTGCTCTTCAAAGCCCGGCCAGGCAGAGGCCGATGACTGATTGCCATCTCTGCAGGCCAATCTCTCAGATGGCCTTGCTTGATAGGACAATTTTGCAAACACCGGTATGGACGCATTCTGTGTTGTGCAATTTGGCTCATCTCTTGTTGCTGACGAGCTCTACTGACGAGCTCCACTGTGTGATGCTTAAACTCTGTAACGCTCCTAATTGCGTCCTCATTGCATCTCGGTTGTCTCATGGAGCTTACACAGCCTGAAGTTTCACAAGAGTTGAGCGGTAGGCCAGCAGACCTTGAACAAGTCAGCCATTGCCCTAGAACAGATCAGCCATTGTCGCAAAGTCCCTGCCAGCAAGGCCTTTCCTGATATCGTGAGGTGCAGCAAGGGTCCTCCTGATCCAGGCTTGCACAAACCGATTTTCAAACATCCCATGTGCGTGCAAGCTGGCCCAAGCGTCCTAGCCTGCAGGGGCGAATCACGACACTCTCTACCCTGGAGCGGCATTTTTATCGTCCCAGCTCCTCCCGTTGCAAGGCAGGACTTGGTCCTACTCCCAACCTCCCAGCTACTGGCCCGGGCCTGCCTCGATCCGGCTTTCAGACGCTGGGCCTGGCATGGCAGCCACAGCTCAAAACTCGGAGGCGCCTCTGCGCGCTGGTCCCGAAAAGAAGGATGAGGACACGGAAGACAGTAAGCAAAGCCCGGAGCTCTTGCTCATGCATCAGCCTTGTGCCACAGAACAATTTCAGACAAGCTGTTGATCGCATTCCATCGACTACACATCTGGGTCCTGCCTTCAATCCAGCGTCACTGCCCCACACTCATGCAGCCGAGTACTCGCCATTCTTTGGCATTGACAAGGGAGCGGTGCTACAGGAAGCTCGCTGCTTTAATGCGCCCCAGGTTGATCCTCGGAAATGCCAGCAGGTGGGACGTCGTGATGCTTGCCATTCCATGGGTCAGATCTTCATGCGGTTATTTTCGACCTGAAGGAGAAGTGGCCAAAGCATCTGCCAGAATGCTTTCAGGAGACCAGGTCAATGTCTCGGATTGTCTGAAGCTGCCGACCAGCCCAAATGCGGCTTTGCTGTTTCGCTTACGACGCATACGGCTCTGCTTTGCAGGTAATCACCAAGCTGCTGTACCTGCTTAGCCAGGGAGAGACGTTCACCAAGGTATGGATGGCAGGGAGCATCGAGATGGGAGGTGTATGCAATGTAGCCAAGCCCCAGTGGCCCGACCAGCCAACTGCATCAATGGCTTCGTATGCTTGGCTCTTGCGCAGAAAGAGGCGTCCGAGGTGTTCTTTTCGGTGACAAAGCTGTTCCAAAACCAGGACACCAACCTCAGGCGGATGGTCTACCTGTGCATCAAGGATATTTGCCCTTCCGCGGACGAGGTCATGATTGTGACGAACTCGTTGATGAAGGATATGAACAGCAAGACTGACCTCTACCGGTCAAACGCTGTCCGTGTGCTTTGCAAGATCATCGACAGTTCGCTCTTGATGCAGGTGTGTTATCTCAGCTGCAGTGGCGCCAGATTGCTATGCAGCCAAGGATTCAGAGACAGCGCGGGTGCAGCTTGGTAGCAGTTGAAGGCCAGGCCCTGAAGGCTCATGGGCCGATCATCCATGTGCATGCAGATTGAACGCTACCTCAAGCAAGCCATCGTGGACAAATCCCCCGTGGTTGCCAGTGCCTCTCTGGTCAGCGCCCTCCATCTGATGGCCAACAACACAGAGATTGTCAAGCGGTGGATTAATGAGATTCAGGAAGCAGCACAGAATAAGAACGTTATGGTCCAGGTAAATACCACATGTCACAGCACTCTGTAGCCAATGATCTGTTAGGTCATGATCTGTGGCACGCTCTGCCATGGGCCTTGATATGTGGTTGCCAGGTGCATTCCAAATCAGAGCCAGCTTCGCCGCTCAACTGGCTGTTTGGTGGATAAACACTGAGCCATGGGAACGGCCAACTCTACACCATGACATCTGTACATGTGTTGGGTAATGCTGCCTGCAGTTTCATGCTGTGGCTCTCTTGCATGCCCTGCGAGCCAGCGATCGCCTAGCTATCAGCAAGCTGGTCACCAGCCTGACCAAGGCAAATGTCAAGTCACCGCTAGCCCAGTGCCTTCTGGTCCGATACGTGGCACAAGTTATCCAGGACTCACAGCCTGGTCCCAATGGCGAGCAGCGGCCCTTCTATGACTTCTTGGAGAGCTGCTTGCGCCACAAAGCAGAGATGGTGATCTTTGAGGCAGCCCGCGCCATTTGCGGACTTCGAGATGTCAGCCTTCGGGAGCTTACCCCAGCCATCACAGTGTTGCAGCTGTTCCTCTCCTCCTCCAAACCAGTGCTCCGATTTGCTGCAGTGCGCACTCTTAACAAGGTAGCCATGACGCACCCTCAGTCAGTCACAAACTGCAACATCGACATGGAAAGCTTGATTGCTGACCAGAACCGCAGCATCGCAACCCTTGCCATCACTACGCTGCTCAAGACAGGCAGTGAGAGCAGCGTGGACAAGCTGCTCAAGCAGATAGGCAGCTTCATGTCTGACATTGCGGACGACTTCAAGATTGTGGTGGTGCAGGTGCGCATGGAAAATGGATGGCACACAGGGGCACACAGAAATGGTTAATCAGTGTGCTGAAGCCTGGATGACGACCATGCAAGGCGCATGCGTGTGCATGGGCATGAGGAGGTCAGGGTACCCCGTGCCAGGTTACCCACGGGTGCATGCTGGACCATTGGACACAGATGCATAGTCTGGAGTGAATGTCCATCCTGGTCAACTGCACGTGCAATGAAATCTGATGAGCTGGTTGACGTACTCCAGGTTTTCCATGCAATTCGGGCCGGCATGCAACCTGGGTTGAGCGTTGCTACTTTCTGGATTCTACGCTAGTGACGCCGCCCCACTCCTATGATTCACTGTTAATGCAGGCCATTCGATCATTGTGTCTCAAGTTCCCTGCCAAGCACCGGGCGCTCATGAACTTCCTCAGCAATGTTCTCCGCGAGGAGGGTGGCTTTGAGTACAAGAAGGCAATCGTCAACTCCATCCTGGTCTTGATTCAGGTAAGGCCGATGGAACAGGAGTTACGCAGTACAGGGCAAGGCTGCTGTCTTGGTCAGCTGGTGGCTCGAATGCACGGTGCTGGCAGGCCAAACTTAGCACAGTTCAAGGGCTGTTCGTGACAGCAAGGCCTTTGCTGCTGCAACGTTTCACATGCTCTTGTACTGACCATTGTGGCCTTGCAGGACATCCCAGATGCCAAGGAGAGCGGCCTGTCTCACTTGTGCGAGTTCATTGAGGACTGCGAGTTCACGTACCTCTCCACGGAAATTTTGCATGTCCTTGGTGCGTTTGCGCATGGGCCCAGCCACACTGTACAGACAGAAGAAGAGATATGGGTTCCACATCTCGACTGTATGGCATCCACTGTGTTAACTACAGGTCAATACAGCACTTCGGTCCATTAAAGGTATGGCAATAACAAGATTGTTACAGAAAGATGCACTGGGGGCAGACCAATACACGCTTTGGGGCAGCCAAGACTGAAGGAAGTCACAGGAGTTGTGTCCGGCGAGCCTGGTCTGCACGTTGTGCCTGTTGTGAATGAGTAGTTTGCTGTGTGAACGGCAGATACAAGTCTTTAACATGTTGATACAACACAGCTGTCCCGTATGGAAGCCCCTGACATTTGTTGTAACTGCGGTGGTATTGGTTCAGGCAAGGAGGGTCCCAAAACCCGGGAACCTTCCAAGTACATCCGCTACATCTTCAATCGCATCATACTTGAGAATGCCACTGTGCGCGCGGCAGCAGTCAGTTCGCTGGCCAACTTTGGGGCACAGGTGTGTGGCACTGTACATCAGCGTGTGATGCGTGTCTTCATTGCTCTACTTACGCGGGGTGAAGGCTCAAGGCGTCTAGTTATCTGATGGCGGTTGTCTCGAGAATGTCCTTGTGCGAACCAATGACACGCTGTTGTTTGGCTGTCACAGGTGTCTGGGTTGCGGCCTCGTGTGATCAAGCTGCTCCAGCGCGCTCTGATGGACAGTGATGACGAGGTCAGGGACAGGGCGACCCTGTACCTGGCGCAACTGGATGGGCATGCAGGGGGCCTACAGGTGAGACGGTGAACAGATGGATTGGCCAGGCTTGAAGTGCAAGCTACGCACTGGTTGAAAACATACTGTTGTGCTTTTTGGCATGGCGGCAAACGTTGAAGAGTATGTGAGTGACTGGGTGCATGGTCAGTGTTGCAGCTGCGCAAGCCTGCTTAGACTTTGAGGGATGTCATTGATAACCCCATGGACGGGCTTGCAGCACACACAATGTTGCACTGTGTCCTCAGGGCATCACCACCCCTGTGGATGTGTCGCTGGTGTCGCTTGAGAAGAGCCTTTCAGACTACCTCGCATCTGGGGGCACAGACAGGCCCTTTGACTTGGTAAGTTGGAGTTGTGGCACACCAGTACACACATGTATCGAGACTGGAATTGAGATGATTAGTTGAGAGTGGCTTGCTGTCTGCTCATTGTGACAGAACAATGTTACTGCACTGTTCGTTCTGCTGCCCGCCACCCACCGCGCGGGTCGCGGTCCATACAGATGCCATATTGACCACGGTCTCATTACAGGGGCTTAGCAGCTACTCTCACTGAGAGGCACTGTCGGAGGGACCAGACAAAATGTGAAAACACTTCTGCTTGTGCTGGAATCAAGAAGCAGCGCCAATAGCTGTGGCACGTTAGTAGATGCATATGTTTGGAGACGAGTCATGCGCATGTAGCTCTGTGGCCAGATGGTTGTTGAAATCTGGCTTGATCACGTTAGTTTTCTTGCTTCGTGCTCGTTGTGACAGAACAATGTTACTGCACTGTTCGTTCTGCTGCCCGCCACCCACCGTGCGGGTCGCGGTCCATACAGATGCCATATTGACCACGGTCTCATTATAGGTGCTTAGCAGCTACTCTCACTGAGAGGCACTGTCGGAGGGACCAAACAACCAACTGCACACCACCCTATTTGTGCAAGACGCAACCCAGATTGCTGCATTATGTTAACAATGTCACTTTGCAGCAAACCCCTGCCCTTATGTACTGGTGCAAACTGTTTGCGTCTGGTCGTGCTACGGAGCATGAGGACAACTCAAACAAGCGCACATGTGCTGGAGAATTCGCAGTTCTGCTGGCCAATAAGCAGACTCGCATGACCCTGTGTGCATCTTGCAGGCTGTGGTAGGCAAGCGTGAGACCAAGACTGGTGCGGTTGCGCCAGGTGCACGTGGTGTGTCTGGCGCGGGGGCAGCCAGCCAAGGGGGCGCTTCCTCCGCCACCAGCGCCGTCAGGAAAGCCACCACTGAGGAGTACATCGAGCTCATCAACTCCATCCCGTGAGTTGTCCGGGGAACAAACCTGAGGATTACACCTGCATGGTACCCTAGGAATGGATAACACAAGGGGGCTTCTGTTCAAGATCTCGCAGTTGTGTGATTTTTGAGGTGGCAAGTCCGCAGCGACCACACCTAGTGTGTGGCCACCTCCCTGGCTTTCCTGTTCTATCGGCGTATTGTGAACAATTGACCCTGCCTGCGCAGTCAACTTGCCAACCTTGGCGATGTGTTCAAGAGCACCGAGCCAGCACGCCTCACAGAGGAAGATACCGAGTACAGCATCTTCGTGGTCAAGCATGTGTTTGAGGAGCACATGGTGCTGCAGTTCAACTGCACAAACACTATCCCGGAGCAAGTCCTGGAGAACTGCAGTGTCACAGTGGATCTGTCAGATGCGGTAAGTTCAGTGGGTTTGAGTACGACAGAGGTTCATCAGTTGGCAGGTCAAACCTCTGCATGAAGTGGCAGATAAACGCACTGCCTGTGTTGAGACCGGGTGTAGTGGTTTTCTTGGCATCAGGATTTGCTGTCCATGGACCGAACAAGCCCCGCACACTTACCGCACACAGCAGAGCATGCTGTTCATGGTATTGATTGCCTACCATTTGCCTGTGACCGTCAGCGTGGCCAGCTTAGTTAGCGCCTGTGATTGCATATTGATTTCAAGAAGCATGGAGCAGTAACAGCAAACACACCACCTGTTGCTTGCAGTCTGAGTATGAGGAGGAGAGCGTGGTGCCTTTGGACGTCATGCCACTCAATGGCGTTGGCCACACATTCACGGTCTTGCGGCGCGAGCCTGGCTCCATCGCGCTGGGCAAGCTTCTCAATGTGCTCAAGTTTAAGTGAGTGCCACTGCGCGTGCAATTACTCGCACTAGTTGCTCAGACCGAGTGCTGCGAGATTATGAGCAACATCTCTACGACAACAGGTTGTTAATAGCAACCAGTCAGCTTGCAAGCACAGTAGTTGAGGAGTAATCCATCATGCGCACTGACCAGTACGATTTGCATTACCAGAGTCGATAATTCAGGTCATCTTGGCATGTATCTGAGTTGGTTCTCCTTCTCCTTGATTCCAGGGTCAAGGAAATTGACCCCAGCAGTGGTGAGGTGGAGGAGGACGGGTACAACGATGAGTACCAGCTCGAGGAGATTGAGATTACACCGGCAGACTACATCAAGCCGGTGCTGGTGCCAAACTTCCGCAAAGGATGGTGCGTGGTCTGCCAGGAAGCCGGATTGCATGTCTGCACGGTGCAGTTGTGGAGTGTGCATCTTGAGTTGTAGTTGCTGCAGGTCAACAACAAGGTCTGACACACTCTCGCAGCAGAGCTCCTCGTTGAAGGCAGCAGGTATCCTGGCAGCATGGTGCACGGTTCCCACTGCCACACCTGTCAATGCCGTGCGTATGCTCATGCCGTATGCATGTCCCATGCTGTCCACAGGGAGGAGCTATCTGCAGACACTGAGCGCGCTGACGAGTACGGTTTGGGCCAGCGCGACGGCCTCCAAGAAGCAGTGGAAGCAGTTATCAGCACGTTGGGCATGCAGCCATGTGAGGGAACAGAGGCTGTGCCTCCCAACGCACGCTCACACACAGTGCTGATGGGTGGCGTGTTTGTCGGCAACCAGCAGGCAAGTGGGATTGTGATTACAGTGGTTGTAGTGCGTAGCCCTCAGTCCAAGGAAAATCCTTGTGGTTGTCTAACAGCCAGTCATGACAGCAAGTATGACCGCAGAAGCCTTTGCCCGTTCTCTTCAGAGCCAGCCTTGCTCTTGCTTCATACAGCAACAGAAGCCTTGTCAATACAAAGACGTACATACCTCGCTTGCCGATGCAGGTGCTGGTGCGTATGAGCTTTGGAATGGATACAGGCGGCAATGTGGCAATGAAGCTGGTAGTGCGTGCGGACTCGGACACTGTGTCGGACGCTGTGCATTCCATTATCCAGAATGCGTAGATCGGCTTGCTTGGCTACGAGGCGGCTGTTTGGGCCAAGGTGTGAGATCAACGTCTGGCAAACATTTATCGACAAGAACCGTTGACTGCAACTTAGATTTTCAGTTCTTTGGATGGTGTGCCTGTTCAGTGCAAATTCCAATCTGCATGGTTCATCGCCATGCCACGAATTGCGAGCTGAGAACTTCCATGATGTGATGACAAACAATCCAGTTAGTACAAGTAGGACAATCTAGCAGTGTGATCGCGTGGAGACAGGTGGGTAGAGAAGTTGACTTGCCACATGTTAAAAACTGCTTCCGGTAACTCGTTGCCTGCTGTGCGGCTCAATGTAAATATATTGTTCAGCCCTGAACGCCAGCACAGCTGTGTGTAAAAGTTCCTTCTTCTCTGACCTGACATGGACGTCAACCAAACGGCTTAAACTTGCACAACGAACACCAAAACAACACAACACACGCATACTGGCTCAACACAACTAGCTGACAGTGAGCGAGCGTTAGTTTACAGACCGAGTCAACATCAGGCTTCAAGTCCTGCGAACAGTGGATAGACAACCTAAAGAGGCCAGGGCAAAAGTTGGTCATGGCCCTACCGCGCTTGGTGCCACTCCATGTGCCATGGCCTGCCCCAGTGGTATTGGCGCCGTTACACATTGTACACTGCCAGGCTGAAATGCTGGAACAGCCACACATCACTGTCCGTCCAGCCCCACATTGCTCTTTCACAGCCGAGCTATGGCATGTTCAGCAGCAACCCTTGCTTCGGGTGGCAGTCCTTGCATTTACGTCCACTACCTCAGGTACATACCTGCACAAAAGCAAAAGGCACGACAACAACAGACATGACTTGCACTTCCTGATTGAAAATGTTGGGCAAGAGGCAGGGCAACATTTCCAAAGTCGGCGGCTGTTCGGCCTGAAGCGTACCACCAAGAGCAGTTATCAACAAATCCTGTATGCCTTGCATGACACTTGCGTTCTTCTTTGCAATTCACGGTTAGTGATTTCAAGGCTAGGGACTCACAGATCTTCTTCTTTCTCGATCTTGAGCGCATTGCGTGCCACCTGGGTGAACGCTGCCTCAACATTGATGTCTTCCTTGGCTGAAGTCTCAAAGTAGGGCATGCCACCCTT
Source organism: Chloromonas sp. AAM2 (assembly GCA_004335635.1). Taxonomy (NCBI): domain Eukaryota; kingdom Viridiplantae; phylum Chlorophyta; class Chlorophyceae; order Chlamydomonadales; family Chlamydomonadaceae; genus Chloromonas; species Chloromonas sp. AAM2. The sequence goes on along the minus strand of QAXH01003028.1, from coordinate 36,044 downwards.
GGACTGTGCCCATGCTTCTGCTTTCTTCTTGCTCACCTGCGGACACAAAGCAGGTGCATTTATGCCTCAAAACAAATGAGAACTCGTCATCACTACGTTTTTCAAAGCGAGATACCAGCACGCAATAGAGGATAACCACTGCCAGCTGGCCACAAATCTGGTGGCAAGGCTGTAACAATCCCATTGCTCTCGCCACATCAGGGTTAAAGGACGTCTGTGATCTGGTTGCTGATGCTGAAAAGGGCCACGAGGGCTGGAGCAAACTCTTGTGCAAGATTTGATGGACTACGAGCTCAACTTGATAGTCCCATCTACGCCCTTTCAAGTACGAGTATGGGGCGAGCATGGACACCGCGTCACAATCACTCTGTGACTGCTCGCTTGCATGGACCACCTACCACTCGCTGCCCTTCAACGTCAACTTTATTCCCAAGGACAATGAACGGGAAGTTCTCTTGGTCTTGTGGCTGGGCCTGCAAACAGATGGTTGCAGGGTGGTGAGCTCATGAAACCCTAGGCGTAGTATGCCCACAGGCTGAGTTGCAGGCTGTAAAACACTCCAAAAACTCAATGATGCACTGCGCTGGAACTCCTTACTTGTATCAAGAACTCATCTCGCCAGTTGTCCAAAGCATCAAACGTCTTGGCGCTGTTCACATCATAAACCAGCACACAACAGTCTGCTCCGCGGTAAAATGCTACACCCAATGACTGAAAGCGCTCTTGCCCTGCGGTGTCCCAGATCTGCGTGTGGGCAAATGCAGGGTTTAGCACGAATAGCTCACGAAAAAGGCAACGTCCGCAATCGCAAGTGTCAGTCTCACCTGCATCGTTACCGTCTTATCATCAACTTCAATTTCCTTTGTGAGGAAATCAGCACCGATGGTGGCCTTGTACTCTTTCGTGAATTTCTTTTGAACATACTGGTTCATCAAGCTCGTCTGCAGTAGACGTGATAGGGCAAACATATACAGTCACGCCGGGGGTTCACACGCGCTTGATGCACCAATTGCGTGCCCCGGTACCCATCACAAACCTTGCCCACGCCGCTGTCTCCCAAGATGATAACCTTCAACAAGCGCCGAGTCTTCTTGCCTGCCATTGTGCTGCTTTTATCCTGATTTGGGAACTTCCGTGCAAGATTTGTCAAGGCGCCCACCTAACAACCCTGATGATGGGGGATGTGCACGTTTTGCTAACCGACGATTGCATGATGGGTTCATTCAGCATCGATGATTGCTGTGTTGTTGTGTGGCAGATCAGCAGCATCAGCAGCTCTCTCATCTGTGAGGGGCCACGTCGTCAGCCATGCGGTTTGTCCCTGCTCAAGTGCGCTGGAGACTCTTTGGGCCAGATCATCTGGAAGCCCAGGTTGTTCAGCTCACCAATCCCTGGGACGCTGGCAGTATGTTAGCCCAGGTGACCACGCAGCTGGAGCTTCCCCATGCATTGGATGAGCAGGGCAAAGTGGACCGGCAACCACCGCTCCAAGGCCTACCTGCCTTGCCATCAGCGCTACCTCTAGCGGCCTTCCACAGGCGCAAGCGGACTTCATTGATCACAGTTGACAGGACACAAACCTGCAGAAGCTTGGGAACCGTGCTTGGCCAACAGGCCCGGGCTTTTGGCTTGCGGGAGGCAACAATGGACATACCCGCAACGCTCAAGATGGATCCTCGTCTCTTAGCCCTAACACAAGGGCTAAAGGCGGCTGGTCTGATGGTCATGCCTCGTGTTCGCAAGGGCCGAGTAGAGGAGTCTCTTCCCAGTGGCAAATGAACAGAGAACATGGCACCAGGTTGAGGCACAAACTTGTAATGCCAGCCCTGATGCATCAGGCAAGACAGTGATGCGCTAGACGTGGCTGTGCTGAGCGATTTCATGTATACTGAAAGCAGCAGACAGTGCCAACACATCTTGCAGCTCTGCACAACAGCTGCTCTGTTGAAGTGCAGGTGTGCAGATTTTGAGTCTTGTTTGCATTTAATAGCCTGTTGTCAAGAGGCCTAATTGCGTCCTTCTGAGTGCTTAGCTGAGGTTGATCTCTCCTGAAGAGAGCGCCGTCTGACGTGGCGAAGTAGCAAGGCGAGAACTGGCTCTTGCATTTGATGCAGCGCTTCTCTGGCTGGCCTGCTGTTTTGCCCCTTGGATTGGTTTTATTTTTTGCCAAGCCAAGTCTGTTGGCTCTGTCTGAAATCCGTTGGGTAGAACAGACAGGCACCTTTTGCATTGCAGTAGGTAGAGTGCTGGCATCACAGCTCAAACTGCTTTCTGGTCCTGTTAAATTGCCTGAGCAGGGCCGCTGTTTCTATGATCAGATGCAGTTCCAGTCACATGGCAAACAGACATCAGTTTGTGTTGAACTCTAATATTTATGGCGACACTTCGGTGTGACCTGACTGGAGTGCGCGGTTGACCGTCTGAACCTTGGGTGCACCTGCATGGACCCATGCAAGGTGCTGAGGCTTGATTGGCTGAACCGTAGCCGCACTGGACTCTTACAGCGTGTGCCTGTATGTGGTGAGGCGCTCATTGGTTTGCATCAGTGAGCTGTACTCAGTGCTGCTGTGCCTGTAAAGTTCGTGTGTGTGTGGAACCTGTGCCTGGCATCAAAAAGAAGGGGTTGTGTTGCAGTCGGCCATCACCTGCCATGGCTACCAGCTGCCAGTTTTGTGTGCCTGAAATGTTGCGTTCTCTCGCCTGTGCAAGGCAGCACCAACGCCCCATTCTTGAGGCAGACCCTCTGGAGATGTGAGTGGTATCAAACCCACTTTACAATGTCATGTACATGCTTGACAACGCACGCCAACACTTCCTTGTGCATGCATCACCATCAGCAACACCATCTCAACCCTAATTCAAACAAGCACAGGCCCTATGCTGACTCGACTGACCTCAGAGGCCAAAGTTGCAGCACCACAATACGATCTACGGCCGCCCGCCTCCTTGGGGAGGTAGCCAAGCCCTCCACCCCCCGACTGAGACAGCCGCAGCGCTTCATTGGGCACTAGACACATGCCGCCTAATGTAGATCACACCCGAGAACCCATCTCCGAGTTAACTGCAAGCAGAACTTGTTGCCAGCAGGTTCGGACGATGCCCTCCGTAATGTGCCGGCATGGTGTGGTGGTTGTACAGGTATGGCTCAGCCCAGCACAGCCGTCTCCCAGTCCCTTCCACTGGAATATGCATAACACAGACATAGAGACAGCTGACAGCTGACAAGTGCAATCTCTGGGCCGATTGCAGATCTGGACCACCAGTCCCACCCGTTTTCGCGTCAGGCTACAGCGAAGAGTCATTCGGTCAGCTGGCCGTTTCTGTCCTGCTGATGCTGTCCGTCATCATTCCAACGCGCCTACGCTGGGCGCGCCTTGGCTGCTTGTTCTGGCAGTCCAAATACAGGCTCCTGCTGTTGCCAGGGTAAGCAGCACAGGTTGACACACGATGTCCTTGTGCATGTAACATCCTCACCTTTCATGCCTAGTTTGGCCTGCACTTTGAACAAGGCATTCTCACTTGTTCTGCTAGAACAGAAGGGCTGCGAAAACGTGCATGGACAATCTGTTGGTAGGGTTGTGGAGTCAGACGGACACCTCAGCTACACTGGCAAAGTCGTGGTAAAAATATAGAAGACATCTAAGAGCTTGGAAAAGCTTCCATGACCAGATGATGAGCACCATGTACCACACACACTCAGGTGCTGTTGGTCCATCTGCATACGTCCAAAGCAGCCACCCTTCACACTGCCAGACGTACTCAACTCCGATCTGTCTGTTCACTGACAACAGGTGCAGCAGAATCTCTCTCTCTCTCTCTCGCTCTGCTTTCTTGGGCGCTCCAATTTTACGTGCCACGTGTGCGCCCAACCGCCAAAAATTTAGGAGGCGAGAGACACAGACAGACAGAAGACCAGCAAACAGCTGACGCTGCCCAGGCACTTACCGCGCCCTCGTTTGCATCTCGACAGCTGTGCTCTCGCTTTCCCATGGTGCGTGGCATCAGATATAGCAAAGCCCTTGCGTGTGTGTTGCCAGCAGCGCTTGACGTTTGAGCACTTCCTCTGCGTGCAGGCGCACAGAGCAAGGCTACAGGTCTCAGGGGTGGACGACGATGCGCCCCACAAAGTATTTTCTAAGGCAAGTTTGAAGCAAATTTCTGTATGCGCCCTCCTCTCGCCGCGAGCTGGATTCTAGTTCCCCAGCACCAGCCCCGACACCTGCGTCTGTTCTGCTATACGCAGGAAGTAGCCATGAAGAAGGTCACGGACCTCCTGTTCAGCAAGGTGGGTTGCGTTGGGTTGGAAGGGTGTCCTTGGTGTCCTCCACGACTTGCTGACGAACCTCATTCCTTTGCCAATGTGTTTGCAGATATTCTCCGACCCTCAGCTACGCCCGTTCTTCGAGGGCATCAGCGAGCAAGTGCTGAGGCACAAACAGGAGACTATGATGGAGATGTTGTTCGGAGGAGCGGTAAGCCAGGAAGCACAGCAGCTCTCGCAGCTCAGCACATTGCAGTTGATAATAATAGACAGCTGAATGCGTGCTACCAAGCGCAGCCAAGGGGCCTTTGTAGGCGGCAAAGCATCGACATGTGCCAACAGCAGCGTAGTGCCAGCTGAGCCCAGCAAATCGACACATATCCCTCTCGACGTCTGCGCACATCCTCCGTCAAAAGCAGCACTTAAAAGGCACAGACCGCAATGGGCCCAACAGAATCGTCATGTCCCGATTTGCACACAAATGCTGCCACGACGTGGCGGACCCCTGTTCTGCTGCATCCAACCTCGCACGCTTCTGCTTTCTGTCATTTATTCGCAGGAATCAGAAAAGGTGGACCTTCGGGAGTACCACTATGATATGATCAAATTCCGAGGCCTGTCGGAGCACCATCATGAGCTCATGTGCAAGCACTTCCAAGAGGTCATGGACGAGCTCGGCAACGTGCTGCCAGCTGAGACTAAGACTGCTGCAATTGCTGCGTTAAAGGCAACACGTTCCCATTTCCGTCCCATGAAGCCTGGAGAGTAGACAGCCAGATGGGTCAGCACAGCTTGGCCAAGTCAACATGCAGCAGCCATAGGTCAAACCTATTTCGCCAGAAGTACGGCTCAGCAACTGGTGATGTTGTACTGCATGCTAGCTGCAAGAACCTCGAGAGCAGCACTGCTGACTGTATCTTTGTGATCCCATCTGCAAACCATGCGGATGAGCCTTCGACAAACCTCACCCGACCCTTGGCTTGTTGGTCAGGTCCAATGATTTGTACTCGTGATCTTGAGGGAGTGACCCTGGCATAGCTTCTTGTTCTGAACACAGCTGGCCAAGGCCCTACCCATCTTGTCCTCTCCCTTTGTGTTTGTACAGTCCGTTTGGGCTGTGATGTCGATTGGCAGGGCACAGGGGTTGGTGTCTGCTGCGATTCAGCGCCTCCCTTGCCCCACCCAGCCATGCTGCTTAGGTAGCGTTGTGTGCGCTAGCGTTTAATAGCTTCTGCGTTCGCAATGAGGCCTGGGTTGAGGCCTGCAGACTGCTGCAAAAATTCAATAGACAAACTTTGCCAGACGCACACCTCGTCGTGTCACACCTTACACGGGCCAACGTGCCCATGCCCGTGAACAGCGCTTGCATCTGATATGTGTTTTATCCGGTGTGGGACTGGTCTGTGTAAGTGGCCCACGCCAGCCAATCATCCACCATATTCATGTTAGACTGTTGTAGCGGCTGTCCTTGGACAGAACGTCTGCCGTGGCTGCTGACTTTTGCTGCAAACACATCATGGTGGAGAGGGTGCTGTCCAATTCTCAGAGTGTCCGTACTTGCAACTCTGTACAATCAGTTGATGCCTGCCAAGCAAGCACTTCACTTACAGTCTGCCTGTGTATTGACCATTTGAACACATTGCCAAAACAAGTGTGCTCTGACGAGCTGTTGCCAGTGCTAGACTGGAAGACAACTGCTGGTACAGTCCTAGAAGGTCAGTCTAGTAACACTATGTGGCGTTGATCCGGTAATATTTTCAAAGTATCAAACGAACAAGCTTTTCAAATCACGAGTCGTTCCACTGTCGCTTGCTGGGACCAGTCTGGTCTTGCGAGCCTGGCAATGGAGTCAGCAAGCACCTAGTGTCTATGTTTGTGCTTGTGCTGCAGTGCTAGGGCCGTGCCCAGGCTTGCTCCGCCAACAATCACTGCGCCCGCCGGCAAGTCGGCTCCCAGCTGGCCATCACAAACATCATAACTGATGTCCACGCCCTCAAGAACAACATGAAATACGCCAGTGCCCCCCGACCCTCCAGCTTGTATGCTTGTGTCGCCTAATCCGCCTTCCAGCGATACATGCCCGGCCTGGCGGTTACTGTCACTGCTGCTGTTACCAAGACCTTGGCCAGCAGGCTGGCTGTGAACTGTGGACTCTCCAGCAGAAGCTTCCTGGTTGCCGGCTTCAGAAACTGTTAAATGTTGCTGGGTTGCAGGGGCGCCAGCCTCCAAAGGCATGTGGTCACCATTGCTTAGTTGTGTCTGGGTGTCCGGCTGGGTGGTGTTGATGCCTGGCTCCTGGCCAGTGCAGGCCTGAACGGCCTTGGACAGGCTTAGCTTGTCTGCCAAAGCCTTGGCTGACTCCAGGCTTGCAGTGTTGCGCATCTGGGCAGCAGGGCCCACGTGCAGCCGTTGGCGCGTCGAGCGAATGTCACGCGATAGGACCTGAGAGCAGACGGGAAAAAGCATGACGCAGTATGAGACGGCAAGTGAGGCATCATAAGAGGTGTGGGTGCGGCTGCACCGCAGTTCAAGCACAACACCTGTTACACCGCCAGTGATGTTTGTTGCCAGTGACAACCATAGACTGACAAAACTCTGGCCAGGGGATTTGCGCTCAGGTAACGCTTGAGAGCTGGGGCATGGTGGAAGGATGTCTTACAGGCGCACGTGGCCAGAGGGGAGCCTTAGCACTTCACGTGCTCTTTGCCTCCAAGGTCAAACAAAACACTGGCCAAAAGATGGAGGAGGCCTAGACTAGCACTGTACGGACGCACAGTTCTGCTCAAACACTCTTGCATCGTTTGCCATAGATGATATTCACATTTGAGCTCCATCCAGCTGGAGGTTGTGAGCATGTCTGTACAGAAACTGACGCACATGTTGCACACCCCTGCTCGTGGGCACGTCCTCACCTCCGATACAAACGTGACGTAGTCCTCAGCTGAGCCGTACAGCGTGCGGTGTGCGTTGCGCCGCCAGCACCGCTCCAGCTGCTCCCTACCTACGGCGGTCAGCAGCACGCGCCCCACAGCCAGCGGCTCGTCAGCAGCCTCAGCCTGCGGTATGATACATCACAAAGGTGGCAACACATCTCACCATTCAAAGGGATAAACAGGCCTTCATGACGGACCAACCTAGCTTTGGCAACTGACATTCCCTGCTGACACAAGGTGTCTTGGTATTGCATGAATATTGGCAAGGCTCAACCCGGTACTGCTCTTCATCACTCGTCCTGCAATCACATTCGGTCACCCCACGCTTGGCCCAGTCAACGCCTAGCCCACCCGTCCCCCTTGTGAGCTCCCCACCCCACCCCTGGCAATCACCTGCACGTATGGGGGTGCGGTGGCCCGAGGCAGAGCATCACAGAAGGGCACGTAGGGCTTGATGTCGAGCACCGGCGAGCCGTCCACAATGTCAGCTCCGCCCAGCACCACGGTGCGACCCTCAACACTCACAACCTGAGCAGCGGCAGCATGTGTGTTTGCTCGATTATTGTTCTTGTCTGATGTCTGCTTGTCTGTTCTGGCAATGAGAACACGTGCTCAAGAGGTTACACTGCCTGTGCTTGCAAATCATGCAAGGGGCAGGCATCGTTCATCGTTTTGCGTTTATTCCAGATAAAGGGCAAAGAAACCTTAATTATTTGCTTGGGAAAACAACAGGCTGAGCAGCGAGTGTGATTGCTCGCTCAAACATGCTTGTCAGGAGCCTGCTCGTCTGTTTGCACCTGTTTGGGCATAAATAATTGCACCTGTTTGGGCATAAATAATTGCACCTCTTTGGGCATAAATAATTGCACCTGTTTGGGCATGCAGCTATCCTTGTGCAAATGAACACAAAAACACAAAAGTTACGAGTATCTTTGTGTGCCATTGCAATACAATACAGCAGTGCTCAGTGCTTGAGGACTGTCACATGCATTTGTTGACCAGGCTGGGCTTTGCATGTCCTGGCCTCTTGAGCTACCCCGGTCCCCGCCTACCCACATTCCACACATTTCCTGGCCACGGGGGACACTACGCTTCTGGCTTCTGGCATTGCTGTGAAAAGGGGGATACACGCTGGTTTGGTTGAGCTGCGGCCCTACGTGTTGCCCATTCCTGCCCCATGCAGACGCATGCAGCCCATCACCCATCTGTGCTGCTTCAAGCCCCGATTGTGGACATGTGCAGCAAACTTGACTAACCGCCGCACCGCTCCCTACCCCCATTCACCTGCGCCACACTCAGCCCAATGGGCACGGGGCGGTGCGGGCTGCGGGTGGCAAACAGCCCAACCTTCTCCCCGTTCAAACGCGGCACCTGCAGCCACAAACGGTCGCATGTGGTGCCTCAGTCGTCCTGTGAAACTCGCAGCAAAGGTTGAATCAAAGGCTAAATATCAAAGGCTAACTCACAAAGCAAGAGGAGAGCTAGCTGTATGGTGCGTCCGTCATTGGAAGAAGCGTGTGCCCACATTGTTCCATCACTAGAACTGTTCTGGCTGTGCATGCCGGGCTTGGATGTGAGAACAACGTTACCATCTCATGAAGTCAGGTCTGAGACAGCTTGGACTGAGCTTGCATCAGGCGGTCAGGAACACACCTTGAGGTTTCTGCCAGCCAGCCGTCAATGTTGGTGGCATTGCCCGGGCCAGGCCGTGTCAAATTCCTGGCTGCCAGTCGTTGTGCTGCTCACCTTGACTTTCCCCTTGACCCCGTGAAGATCGCCCGCAGGCGCCTTGGACCGAGGCTCTGTGCACACGGCATAACATAGGGGAGACTAGGGTAGGGTAGGGTAGGGAAGGGTAAGGAAAAGGCAGGGCACGGCAGAGTAAGGCAGGGAGCTCAGGCCTGCTCTGTGCTCTGTGCTCTTTGCTCTTTGCTCTTTGCTCTGTGCAAACGTCCACCATCGGCTTCCCCTGGAGCAATGCAGCACATCAGGTCAGCACCTGGGCTCAGTAACCGCAGGTAACCGACTCCACGTGCCCCCCCATGTGGCCCACCTGTGTTTTCATGAAACCAGTAGAGCACCCACACGTGGCTCCACTCGGTCAATCCCTCCAGGCTTGCGTCCGGCACGTCGGGCAGTAGGGTCAGGCGACTGAGGGCCGAGGGCACCAGCAGAGGCTGACGTGGCGTGCCGTTTCTGCACACGGGCACATGAAAGTGCAAAAAGAAACAGTCAATGAAAACGCACACTTCACTAGGAAAGCAGCACGCCACTTCACTAGAATCTTGCATACAAGATTCCCGCACACATTGGGTCTGACAAATGTGAGAAGCGCGCATTTCCTTTGCACATCATGACAAACATGAGTCTTGCCAGCGCGCATGCCACTGCCAGATTGCCACAGATCATTGCAGTTTTGACCACTCTAGCTCGTCAGAGGGATGGCATGCACATCACAGTGTACAGTATGCTTGGCGTGATGGAGTAGGAAGGTTAGGCCATCCGCCTCGCACTCACACTGCTGAGGTTGTCAGGAGGGTTGATAATTCTCGTTTGATTTGCCTACTGTTTTTTGTAGCTCAATGTCATAATGTGGGCCTTGGCAAGCCATGATAGTTCCTGTTAAGCCAACCCAGCTGTATCATTCAACAGTCAGTTCACCTTGTGGTGAAGCATGAGCGCAGGTAGCCGATGGGCCTGAACTGGAACAGGGGTGCGGAGGTGGCCTGCCCCGCCCCGCCCACACCATTGCTTGGCGAGTGCACGGGCCCGGGCGAGGGGTTGGCCTTGGAGGCGAGGGACTGAAGCCGCTGCAGGGCAAAGCAGTTGCACGACGTGCGAGTCGCTGAGGCAGGCGAGCTGTCTTATCTTACCGTACCTGTGAAAATGTACAGTAACAGACATTACACATGTGCACTGTAAGCAAGACACAGCATCTGCACTGTGACAAAACCCGATTAACATCACTCATCATTGCAAACGCTGTGCAGTAGTGGTCATACTCCACTTACATTTGCCAGCTCATGTGCTCTTGCCTCTGCCTGCCTGCGTCCCTCCTGCTCCCTCGCACACGCCTCACGCAGCGCTGACAGCTCAGCATGCAGCCCAGCTACTCCATGCAACCCAGCCTCTCCATGCAAGCCAGCCTCTCCTGAGCCCTGCAGCCTTGGCTCTCCCTGTTCTTCGTTAGGCACTGCTTGTGACACTAATCCTGGCTCGGCGCCTTCCTCGGCTGCAACATTCTGCACAGGAACATGCAGCACCTCCTGGCAACACGGCTTGACGGCCTGAGACCCCTATTTGTGAAGATACAAGTACAACTCGTTGACTCTGCTTGCTGCTCCTCCTGTCGTGGCTAAGTTCCACATCAACATGTGACGCAGCAACACGATGCAGCCCATTCCCATGTGACGCATGCAGCCCACTCCGATGTGTGAAGCATTCAGTTCAATCCCATGTGAAGCAGCTCACCTTGAGCATGCAACCACCTTGTGGGATGGCCTTAGCCCTGGCGCTCTGCGGTGCTCCGAAGTAGAGTGTGGCGGCGACTACTGCTGCTGTGGTGGCTGCTGCTGCTGCTGCCATGCACACGCGCATGGTTGCGGTGCTGCTGTCAAGGCTCGAGGGCATGGCTGATGAAAGAAGACTGCAACTGGTGTGCCTCTGGCCGGCTGACCGTGCTTCCCCTTGCAGCAAAGGTCACTAGGCCGTTCACTAGGCCGTATCCAGGTTACAGGTTGACTTGAACCGGGTTATCTGCTGTAAGGGCTGCCTATCCACCTCCTGAAGTTGCAGGGTTGGCTGACCTTATTCAAGGCCGTCTATTCAGACTTTACCAGGGCTGGTCTTGTCTGTAGGTTCTCGTGCCGTTAAATGTATATTCTAGTGTGCAGCCATGTGCTGCAGCCTCAGCTTTAGGTGGTGCTGTGTCTGGTGCTCTTGTGATGCTGGAGTGTATCACACGAAAGGTCACCCACTCACTCTCAGTAAGAGACAGTATCAGGCATCATCCTGTGCGCACGCCAGGTCAAAGGCGGTCACACCTCCCAGTGGCGGCACACGTGGTTCCAATGCCTCGGTCGGTTGCAACGCACCAGAACACCTCGCCTATTCCGGCAAGGCGCCAAGAATCATGCCATCGTGCTGCATTCTGTGCCAGTCTCCCGTATGTGTGCTCGCTGAGGCGCATCTGTGATCTGAAGCATATCGCGTGCTGCGCTCGTCCGAGGTTCAAACCGAGATTGCCCGGCCAATTGGGAATCAACGCGGATTTGCTATCTAGAAACACAGCTCTCCAGCAGTCTATGTAAGTGGTGGGTCGGAGCAGCCTGACTGAGCCTGGCATGCAGCGCAGCATGCAGCACGGCACAGCACACCAAATAACGGGAAGCACAGGCCACATGTCTGGTATCCTATGATGCGCACCCGAGGGTGTGCACAAACTCAGTTAGCGTACCTTGATACCCTGGACAGCCCAGTTCCTGGGCCGTTGTAATCCTGATGCGTTGAACCTCGTTCCAGCTAGCCAGTATGGGCAACTTGTCATGAACACCAGGTTCTGTATGCAGCTGCAAGGATATCAGGAAGCAATCCATGCATGCCTAGGCACGCGGCTCATTGCCCAGGTTTTGGTTGTGTTGGTGGAAGCTTGTATCCACAGCTTGTATTGTCTTTGCAGCCGCAACGTCCTCCATCAGCCCATGTTCAGTCCAGTGTCAACTCATGCAACACGTTGCCTTCACCTTTGCTGTGTGATGTCAGCTGGCTCATGCAGCAGCACCTAGCAATGTCGGCAGGCCAGCCCAGCGTATGCGTGCTGGTTTGGACTGGTTTGGATATGCGAGTGCACTACACCACATTATAGTATAAGGTCACTTAGCGTACCTTTGTACCACAGTCCAGTGTCAACTCGATGCCCTGTCGTCCACCGCGTTTGGGCTGGGGTTACCTGAGCAGCACGGTTGGTGGGTTTGCCTCGCTGTCTCGCAGAGTGCGCCATGTCTCAGGACGAGCGGCCCCCACCCCCAACGCAGCCCAAGCAGGAAGGAATTATTGGTATCATGGTCAAGGATCAGACTGGAGGCGAGGTGAGACGGGCAGCGTCTGGATTGCGGAACATGTAGAGAGAAGCCTACACGGCGAACCGGGGTACATCTGTAATAATCAAGCTGTATTATTTTGAGCAAACAGCTTGCAGAGGAGGCATCACTTGTTGCCGTACACCTTGGGCAGTGCATGCACATGTTCAGGCATGTGTCAAAAAGGCTGTGCTCACGTGCCATGCTCTGGCCCACAACAAAGCATGCGCTGTTTGCCTGTCCATTATTATTGCGGATGATACTTTGAGTGCAGCCAGATGGGATTACCAAAGGCTAGAACACGCAACCTCACTGTTTCCACCTGTGCAAGGCGTATTGCAGTGAGCTTTCTGAGGAGGCAACACCTACATGTTGTCGTTTACCTGGAGCATTGTGCATGCACCTGTTCATGTGTCAGAAAGGCTGTACTCATACGTGAAGCTTTGGCCCACAACAAACCATGCGCTGTTTACCTGTCCATAATGTTTGCGGGTGATGCATTGCAGCCGATGAGACACTAGGTTAGGCTGGAACAAGCACACACATCATGTCTGGTCCCGGTCGTTCTGACTGGCTCCACTGTGTGGATGCCTACGCTGTGCAGGTGGTGTTCAAGGTGCGAACCAAGAAGGTAGCACGAACTGCAACAGGCTGCGGCCCTGCGTCACGAGTCAGTTGTGAACAGCTGATGCAGAGATTGAGAATGTTTGAGGTCATGGCCAGCGCAACAGTTCAGCAGTGCAAGGCAGTGCAACACTTCAGCACGGCTCCACAGGACCAAGGCTAATAAAGCATGGCTGAATCGGCTTTGTAGCTGCCAAGCTAGTGCTTTGGCTGTCTTTGAACACACTTTGCTGACTGCCTCTTCCTGTGCTCTTGCTGCAGGTCAAGCACAACACAAAACTCGGCAAGGTAAGCGCTGCCGAACAAACGAGCCACACTGATAGTAGGCTGGGCACATTGCTCGTGCATTTAGCCGACACTGTTGCACTGACTGGTTTGTACATAGGCTCATCAACAACCCTCTTCAGTGCTACATGACTCCAGCAGCACAGCATGCAGTTGTGCATGTATCCTGCAAGCACTGAAGCTTGCTTGCTGGCTGTGCATGCCCATCAACTTCTCACCATGACCATCCTGGCATGCATTGCAAGCTGGGCACTTCTGCTCCTGCAGTGTTTAGCCGCCGCTGAATGAGGTGCCTGCTCTCAGTCTTGTGCTTGTGCACTTTGGTTTCAGGTCATAGACAAGTATTGCGAGGTAAGGCAGAACACATTCGTCCTTGCTACCAGGGGGCACGTGTAACTGATGCCTTGTGTGGATGTTAAGCTGCACATAATGCCAAATCATGACAGAACACTTGCCCTTGCATGCGTAGTCCATTGGCAAGTTGGAGTAGACCAATAGGCACGGGTACAACTAGGCATCTCCATCATGGCATGGTTTGCTGTGCTGACCTGCCCAGCGCACATGCAGCCCATCCTGCCTGTTGTCAACTTACTTGCTGCGCAGAAAAAGAACATTTCTAAGGACTCCGTTCGCATGCTGTTTGATGGCGAGCGGATCAAGGATGATGACACTCCAGAGTTGGTAAGGCCAGCACTATTGTTTTGAGCATGTGCATGTTTTGCCTTGCGCAAATAATAAGCGAGTTTTACCATCAAAGCACATCACTCCTGTGTGCGAATCTGGCCAATGTAGTGATCATGGCGAATCACAATTAGTGTGCGGAACAGCGACACACCTTGCCCGGCTGTTAGACGTTTTGGTCAGCACTGTGAAGGCGGCCGTTGGCAAGGCCTCTTCCGCAACATGTGTGGCTTCATCTGACCTTGCACATGCACCTGCTCTTGTGAATGCGCATGTGAACGCGCTGCCTGCTCTGCTGTGGGCTGCTGATGTATGTTGCCGTGCGGTGCTGACTGCAGCTGGGCATGCAGGACAACGACAGCATTGACGCGGTCATTGCGCAAATTGGAGGGAGTCTTGTGACTGTGCATGCGTAATGCCTAATGGACAGGATGCCACAGGCTGTTAGATGGCCTCTAGGAACGGACGACGGATGACTTAACATCAGCTCGCATGCTCTAGCACTTGGTTTCCCGCCCCAGCAAACCAATGTCTGCCTTGCCACCCAGTCACTTGATACAGCCACAGAACCAACCTGCACCCGGGCTTGTTGTGCTGCCCAGCCTTGCCAGATGCCGTCAGCAGCGGCCCTGCGGTGCCACAGCCACCTTGCCACACCTCTATGGCTTTCCAGATGTCAGAATAATAGGCCGAGTACCCTCGGTAGAATGCCCCGTTCAATGCTATACCTTGGCATTTTGTCTGGTTACTCGAATGATTATGTTACTCGAATGATTATGACTTTTTGACCAATCAACGGTCGTGCACGGAACCCAAGACAGGGTGAAAAAATTGCAAGGCAAAGCCTGCCATTGAGATGTTTTTGCCATTGAGAAGGTGGCTGTGAGAAGTCAGAAAGATGTCATTGAGAAGTCTTGTGCATGGATTGGCCTTTAGTCCTAATCTTCTTGCTAGACCGTCGAATCAGGTGCCAGTTGCTTCAGCGACATGTTACAACGCACCCGTGTTTGTCGGTGTTGTTATGCCAGTCGTAAGTTTGTTCTCTCACCCGTAAGCTGGTTGGTATCTAAGCTGGGGGGCATTTGAGCGCCATACAGTGCATGCGAGGAGTGATCATGTGGCGTGGATGGAGGACTGATGAGTCTAAATTGTCTGCAACATTACCAAAACTTGCAAATGCAGCCTTCATCGTACCTCTTGCCCAACGGGTCCAAGCTGGATATGAGGTGCACGGGGCGTGTGTAGGTGCGGGCATGCACAATGGAATGGTGTGAGGAGTTGGCTTTCTGGCGATTGAGGCCATTGTGAATCATGTCTCCATTGGACTTTTCAAGTACAAATGAGATTGTGCATGGATAGGGACGCTTCAACACGGTTTTGTGTACGGGACTGCCACGCCCGAGTGCTCTTCCTACGTCTTGCCATGGCGGGGCCTGTCGGTACCCAACTACATCAGCTTGGCTCATGCCTGTCACGAAAGTTGTCACACTTCTGAACAGCTGTCTCACTCTGCCGCATGCACAAAAACATGCATACAGCAAACGTGTGTTCAAACGATGACATAACCGTGCATATTATATCTTGCTTTGGCGATGTCCAAGCCCACGAGCCCACCAGTCCAAGCTGACTCACATCAGTTGCAGACAACGCGGGTTTGCCGCGGAAGCATGACCGAGCACTGAATGTCAGCGTTAGACGCGCATCGGGAGCAGGTGGCTGGGCGTACTGCTGATGGGCAGGCAGGAGCATCCCCAGCTGCCAGGTACGCTTGCTTGCACGCTTGCACTAGTACTTGGAGACACTTTGCTTGAGAGGCCAAAGGCGGAAGCAGCGCGTACATAGCCAAGCATTCAGACGCATGTATGACGCGCAAATGGTGTGCATTGCCGGGGTCGGTGGCCATGTGCACCCATGCAACGTCTAATGCATGCACGCAGGTACATTCAAGAGCTCAACTGGCTAGCCAGTTTGAGCAGCCAAGGCAAGACACGCAGCTCTAATGGCACATCCGTGCAGACAGCCAGAGGCCGACGACCGGGGTCACCATGCACGCATGCTACAGCCAAGGCCCACCCCACACATGACAGCACCCTGCCTTCAGCAGACCAGGCCCAAGCAGAGGCACCAGCGGAATGGTTGCATGCCTTGAATGCACGGAGGCGCAGCCGAAGCTCGTCCCCAGGGTCCAAGGCAGATGGAACAGGTGCACATTGGGCATGGCCTCCGAAACCAACTCCTTGGACACCCACAGGTCCAGGACAGCACCACGTGCTCTGGTACAGCAACCCGTGGTACAGTAGCGTAAAGTCGCCGGCCAGGCGCCAGTCAGAAGCTGCTTCCAGTGTGGCGGCAGGTCTTGAACGCCGTACTACCTCTTCTGGTGGTGAGCATGTTGGCACGTGGGCGCATGGGGAAATGTGCATATGCAGTGTGGCAAGGCATGCGTGGGTTCAGACAGGTGGGTGAGCATGCCCATGCAACTAGGCACGCATTTCATTGACGAGCGGCTCAACATCATCAAGAACTATACAGGCGCCATACCATGCACTGATCATAGTGCACGGCGGATCATTCAGCAAAAGCAACCCAGCCACCACCACACACGCTATCCTCACTCACCCTTTGAACTGCCCATTGCCCCGCAGGTGCACAAAGCAGAAGCCGCCCATCCACGAGCCCAAGACCCATATCACATGCACCACGTGGCAGGCATGCCACTGGCAGCCCAACCGTTTCCACCTCACTTACATCTCATCTGCCCGGTGGGCCCCATGATATCCGTCCGTCCACTCCACCCCGCACGGCTGGCCGCGTTGTTCCCACCCTCGGGCTTTCCCACACCTCGCCCGCCTTTCACGCGGCCCGTCCTACACACAGTGCACCATCCACCCGAGCCCACTCGCCCGCAGCTTCCCCTATAGCTTCCACCTACCTCCATACAACTAAGCATCAACCCCAGCACCACCTCCAGCAGCATGCAACCCAACCCACACCCAAACACATCACTGGGCCTGTCATACGGCCCTGCACTGCACCCCCTGCCTCCCGTCGCCTGACCTGCACTGGCAGGTTGGCAGCCGGGGGTCGGCTGCCGTCGCCTGGTCCAGCCGGTAGGGGCTCAGTGAATGGCACACCAACAAGGCATGGCTGCTGGCCTGGCATTCAGCTTGGGCAGGGCCCCCTGGCAATGCCTGGGCAGCAGGCAGCAGCTGGATCATCACCAGCAGCAGCTGGATCACCAGCAGCAGTGGCTGGGCAGCAGGCACTGGCAGCCAGCGAGGTAGTTGCAACGGCAGGGTCATCGCTGACAGGAGGGCATCCGACACTCTTGGCCTGTACAGGCAGCCGGTCACACTCTGCACAGGTGCTGCAAATTCACCACGATGAGGCACCAGGCGCACTTGGACAAGCGAGCACAGCACATGATGATGATGGGGAGTTGGGCAGCCACGGCTCCATGGCGGCACTTCTGCATGAGTCCAGGGCTATCCACAGCCATGCAGTGTGCATGCCAGACGATGCAGAGGACCAAGAATCACACATGGACATGGATGCCACTACCATGCCTTTCCAGCCTGCAGGCAGAGGAGACAATGCTCATGCAGAGTTGCATGCCAGCATGGCCCATACGGATGCTTTGAATGGAAGCCCACATGGCGTTGAGCCTAGCCATGAAAGGCCTGGGCCGTCCATCCCTTCTCATGCCACGCTAATCCGTGGGAGCCACGCTGTCCATGTCAACCCTCTTCATGCAAGCCTGTTGAATGCGTCCACCAGAGCTGGCGGCCAACGACCTGCTGCACATCACGTGCCACCATCACATGATCTGTCCCGTGGGAGTGCCTGCTTTGCCATCGCCCATACCAACCCCTCCCTATCGCCGCAACCCACCAGCACCAGCGGCCAGTCCATCACACCAAAGACCACAACCCAGGCAGCCCTTAAAGCCGAACAGCACGCATTGTCTCAATCCATGCCCCAAGCTAGGCCCCATGCCGTTCCTGAGACTTTCTCTCAGGCCAGTGGTGTCGCAGCTGGTGTGGTGGTGTTAGACAGTACAGGTCGTGGCTTGGGTGCTGGTGGTTTGGGTACAGGGACGGGCACGGGACTGCCCATGGGCACAAGCCAGGGCATGACTCCAGGCACTGGTACAGCAGGCACAAACGGGGTTGGAACCATGAGCAAAACCCAGGCCTTGCAAACAGCTGCAGGGGCGGCCAAAAGTGCAGGAGAGGGCGTGACCACATTTGCCACTGCAGACGTAAGCATACGAGGAGCTGAGGCCATGGGTGGAATTCAAGCCGTACACACAGCGGGTGCAGGGGCAGCGGAGGGTATGTGGCAGCGGTGGGCGGCAGGTCGCAGCTGGCAAAGTCCCGCTCATGCACAGGCACTCCATCACAGTCCTGCTCATGTGCAGACACTACATAACAGCTCTGCTCATATGCAGCCCAGGGCTGCCCAGGCTATACCCCTGCAGGCTGCGGCAGCAGCAGCACCTGTGCAGGCCGCCGCCTGCACAACTGCACCCATGGCCATGGCCATGCCGGTACCTGTGCAGAGGCCCATGCAGGCACCATTTCAGTCCATCAGTTCACCCATGGCAGCATGTAGGCAGGCAGCAGCAAGCATCCCCGGCCAAGTGCCCATGCAGGCTTCCATGCAAGCGCCCATGCATGCGCCCATGCATGCGTCTGTGCATGGCGCCGTGCGGACAGCCGCTTCTCGCTTCACCAGGTGGCCACCGGATTCAACGAGCGTCAAGGTGGCGCAGAATGGCCCTTCAAACGGTAAGGACCTAGAATGCAGAGTCTTCCCACACGGGAGGACAAAGCAGCCCTGCTGGAATGTTTCCCACATTATGTAACTGGCTGCAACAAAAACAGGATACAACGCAACCAACAAACTATAACCACCTTGAAAGCCCAGATGGCTAGGACATGTTGCGTGCATGCCTTGAGCGTCAAGTAAAACACAACAACACAACAACACAACACAACATGGTTTGCTCACGTTGCAGAGCCATCTCTAGCACCCGAGATGGACAGGGCTCCTGCAGCCTTGCCCCAGTTCAGGGCCCGCAGCCCCCTTCAGGCCATGGGACGACTCCTGGGGGGCATGTTTGGGCGTGGGGTCGGGGGCGAACGCCGCACGAGCCGAAGCGACGACGGCAGCAGCACATCCATGCATCCTGGCCATGCATTGGTAGACCCTCAATCCGACCCTCAGCAGGCCAGCACCAGCAGTGGCTTTTCAGTGCCATCGGGCAGTTCCCATTCTGCCCACTTGATTAGTCGCCCCATGTCGACTCATGGTAATGGAAGTAGCGGGCCTACCAGTCAGCAGTGTCAGCAGTATGCTCGGCCTGGAAGTGCGGGCAACCCCGCTGCTGTTGCTGGGAGTACTAGCAGTCCTTCAGGGTGGCAGGTGGTGCAAGGCAAGTTGGTGCCTGCTCGGAGAAGCCATGGGAGCAGGGGCAGGTCTGCTCCCGCAGGGGTCCGTGCTCATGCGTTGCTGGAGTGCATTCTGGAAGGCGGAAGCAGCTCCGGCAGTGGTAGTGACGGCGAGGGCGACGGGAGGCGGACAAGAGCAGGGTATGGTCAGCGGGCCGGCGCAGACGGGCTTTTGAGACGTAATGGCGGGCGTGGGTGGGCAAAGACGGGTCCCGGAGCCGAGCGGAACAACTGGGCATCGGCTGCCGGCATGGTCCCAATGCCTGCCGCCGCCACGGGGCGTGGTGATGCATGCAGCAGGCCTGAGAGGCCATCGGAGGGCGGTTGCATGGGACGTGGCAGGCCATTTGAATGTGGAAGCATGGGGCACGGGAATCAATATGGAAAGGCACGTATGGACGCCGGTCGTGCTGCTTGGTCGCCAGCACGGGGCCGATCCCCGGGCCCACGGTTGAGCCAAGGGAACGGTACCGGGTCGTGGTCACCCGCTAGGCAATCCTCGGCAGGCGGTTGTGGCCGGCAACCAGGCCAAAATGCCACCCACGTGGCTGCATGTGCAAGCCTAGGTGGACGGACAGGGTCATGGTCACCTGCTCGCCCAAGCTCGCCTGGCGCCCAAGCCCTACCATCATGCCACAAGACGTCCTCTAGACATGCAATCCAGGGTGGCATTGGAGCATCCTGGTTGCCTGCCCGGTTGCCATCTCCAGGCACCCAGGGCCCAAGAGCCAACCGCAAGCCATCCCCATGCTTCACAAGCCGCGCACGTTCCCTTAGCCCACATGCAAGCCAAGCCGGTGCCAGACATGCATGGTCTCCAGCCCGCTCGTCATCTGTTCGCCGGGCAGCTTCACCCACCCACCAGATGCTTGACGCAAGGCACAGCCAATCAGCCAACCCACGTGATGCAATCCAAGGCACGTGGTCACCAAACAGACTCACTTCACTGTGTGCTTCCAGATCACGTGCTCAAGAAACGCCTCATATTGCGGAAGCTTCCAGCAGACGGGAGTCATGGTCACCTGCATGGCAGTTGGCACCAGGTCCACCGCCAGCGTCAGTTACAAAATACGGCAGTACACGTGCGGCATGTGGGAGCATTTTTCCTGGAGCTCAAAGGACGTCAGTTGGAGGGCATGCCAGTTGTTTTGTTAACAAGAGAGAGCTAGGAGGCCCCCGTAGGGCCCGATCTACTTCACCAGGAGCACTGCAAGAGCATCAACAACAACCTTGGAGCTCAGCTAGACAACCTTGGACGCTTGACACGGCCACAAGTGTGAACGGACGAATGACTGGTTATAGCAGTGTGGCCCCCTCTGTTGCTTCCGTTGCACCCAATGGCAGCGAGGGCGGGAACGCCATGATTCGAAAACGGCCCACTCCTGCATCACGTGACCAGTCGTTTCGGGCCACTGGCAGGTCCCATGCCAGTTTGCCAGCGCGGGATGCCAAAGATGAAACATTGCAAAGCATGGGATTTTCAAAGGCCATCTCGCCCTGGCCAGGCAAGTCCCATCCCCTCTCAACAGGGCCACAGTGCACCCCGGAGCCCATGCCGAGACACACAGCACCAGCACGCATGCGCCAGGCACTGAGCAGGGTCTCTGCTGCACGGGCTTTCGGTGGTGTTGGGGCGTGGAAACCGCTGGCAGCCCCACAGCAGGCACCTGTCAAGCATTCGTCTTCCGGCAGGCCTCCGGGTGTCACAACCGCCACAACTGCCGCCACAACTGCCTCAACAACCTCTATCCCCGCGTCACCCAGCACACCAACCACAACTTGCGGCACTGCGCATGACCACGGCCACACATGCCACACCACAGCCTCTGCCACTGCTTGTCATCCCACCAGTTTTCCCATCATCACAGACACCACAGAGGCCATGCCTTCAATGGCATCAACCAACAAGTCCGCTCGTTTGTTGATGCGGCAGGCCACCCCGCCCACACAGCTACAGGCCACACAACTCAGGGGCCGTGATCCCGACGGATTGTCAACACAGCGGACGGCACAGGGGCTGGGTGGCGGCATGGGGCAGGCCCATTCAACGGGGCATGATGCGGTAAGACACTTGTGAAGATACGCCACTCACAGAAGATACTGTTACTGATTAGGGCTATAAGCTTGCTTTGTGTCTGATAACATGGCTGTAGCACATAACAAACACATCTTCGGGCTTTGCCTGCTTTTCCTAAAAAGGCTCAATCTGAATACCACCTGAATACCACCGCTGCATGAGAGGAAAAAAAATATTTGCCAGTTCTGGCCTCGGCACATCAAGCTGCGTATGCAAATATAAAGGCCCAATATCTTTATCTATGCGAATATGTAGGCCCATGGTATGGCAGGCAGCTATGGCTATGATAGAGACCACAGCTGCGTCTGTCATCAGCACGTTACTTGTGCATGAGCGTGCACATCAGTTTGATTACCTCGGCAATCGTTTTGGTTTTAGCGGTGGCAACACAGGCCCCATGCTATCGCTCTTATGTTTGTTCTCCTCCCCAATGTGCTTGCAGGCAATCAGTAGAGGGCCAATGTCCGACAACCCATCGCGCAGCCAGCCCCGCATGCTTGCAGCCGCAATGGTGGAAGCTCATGCTCTCTCCTCACAGCCCAGCCTCTCCACTCCTAGCCAGTCTGGCTGTGCCCTTTCCTCACATCCTATGGTCGACTTGGCATCAGAGTGTGATACAGAGTCTGTGAGGTCATCTCACACCGGGTCCATCCCACGAACACACATGGACCAGACACACAAGGCGGCACCTTCCGGGCAGCTTCCAGAGAGCACGTGGGGCCTGCCAGAAACGGCAATGGGTTCACAAGGCAACAGAGGACGCGTGTATTCTGCTGTCAACCAACACCCACGTGACATGCAGCGTTACCAGTCCTTGCCTGCCGTGCGTCTGGGATTAACTGCTAACGACCCTCAAACTGCCAGTCACGTGCCAGACACCCAGCTGCCACGTGACATGGCCAAGCCTGTGACTGCCAACACATCCTGGGCATCCCAAAGGTAGGGAGGGACATAGTGACATATCTATGGGCATGGTCTGGTGATATCCACCAGTGATGGGCAACTGCCACCATGCATCGGGCAAGACTTGTAGATGCCAGAACAGCAGCAGCTAGATGAACAGCCTCCAACATTCAAACAGCTTCCTCCGTATTCTGTGCTGGCATGCATTCAAGCCGTAGCCGCTAGGCTTGTGAATGGGTGTCTGATCACGAACGTTGGGCTGACTGCAGCTATCCAACACACATGCCAATTGCATGCACAACCAGCCAACAAATACTCTTGATTCCTTTGCAGGACCAGCGCCGAGCCCTGGACAGGAGCTTCTGAACCCTGGACCAGCCGGACGATGGCCCCCGGCATGCGCCGGTCGCTCGCCCACCGCATGCCGCCCTCCGCCAAACTGCTCCCATTCCCGGCCACACAGGACGTCCTGCCCACCCTACAGGCCCTTCTTGGGGATCAAGGCATGGCGCTACTTGCTCAGCTGCTGCCAAATGCAATCCCAGCGCCTGGCCAGCCCTTTTTGCACCAACCACCCAGCCAGGGCGACCTGCCCTCTGGACCAAACCACCTCAACCAACCACCTCACCAACCCCCTCAAGCACCCAGCCAGGATGGCCCGGCCATGCCTAGCCTGCAGCCTGGACCAAACTGGCATTCCGAGGTGGCCCAAACACCACCAGTACAGGAACCACCCCTGCAACCCGCAAATACAATTCAACAGTCAGCAGTCCTGCTTGCTGCAGGCAAGGCACAGCCGGTTCCAGGCCGTGGGAAAGATGAGCCGCTTGCTAGCCCAACACAGATGCCAGGCGTGGGATCTAAATGTTTGCCGTCAAACCAAGGCGAGCCTGCATTGCAGCAGCAGGCGGTGTGCCTGCCGCACCCCCATGGTGAGTTGGGCAGCAAGCCAGCAGGTGCAGCAGACGGTTCGTCCGATGCAGATCCTTGCAGGCCGCTTGGTATGGCTGATGGCGCCCATGCTGATACTGAATCTGGGCCCATGGGTCGCGGGTTGGCAGTTGCACCTCAGCCTGAGTTAGCCATTACCGCGGGACCTAACCTGCAGGAGTGTCCTACAGCTGGCATTAACACACTAGCGGAAGGATTAGCCGGTGATATGGCGTCGCCCAGCCTGCTCGAACTGATGCACGTCCCTGCTGGCCTGTCCAAGCTCAGAACGAGGGTATCCGATGGCAGTCTGTCGCCCCTTGCACCCACACCCACGGTTATCACACCTGTCTCTAGCCCCAGCTGGTCCCAGCCGGACGTAAACCAGCAGCCGCTGCTGGCACTGGCTGCTCAACAGCCGGCAGGTGACGCTAACAGGAAGCTGCGCAGGGCTGGGCCAAGCCTTACCAGCCAGCGACCTGTAATCACCCTTGAGCAAAAGGCAGGGCAAAACGTCGCCAGCCAGGCGTCCTTTACCCATCCAGAACCAGCCAAGCCAGCTGTTGCTGCTGCTGCTGCACATCAACCGCGACTGCCCCAACGTCTAGCAGCCAAACCAGCGGCCCAGGCAGCTGCAGCTGTATGGCTCAACAGGCAGCCAGCACAGCAGGTGGAGGACGGCGCTGCTCCAGCACCAGCCAGCACAGAATACCAGCAGCTGCTGCCATGGCTGCTGCTGCCAGCATCAGCTGCAATCCTTGGTGGTCCTGCCTTGAAGCCTGATGCAGCTTTGATTAGCCATGACTTGGATATGGATCTTCACCAGAGCGACAGCGATGCCAAAACTGCACCTCAAATATCAGAAGCTGGTTCAAGAGTGATGCACTGTGACTTGGAAGTGCTAGGCATGACTGCACTTGTGCAGCCACAGCAGTTGGACTGCCCACAGCTGTCAGAGTCTCAGCGGCCACCCAGTATATGCCACCAGCCACACCAGCTGCTCCAGCCAGTCCAGCTGCACCAGTCGCTAGACAAGCTGCACCAATTTTGCGAATCAGATCAGTCAGACCAGCTGCATGTACCTGAGCTAGCCGGTTTTTCCAAACACGGTGCAGGGCAGGCAGTTTCAGTGACGTTAAGAGCAGAGCTCTCTGCGGCTCCCGCCAAGGAATCTGCCAAGCAACGCAGCAGTGGTGGCATTACCGGGCGAGTGCATACGTGCCATGACCCAAATGCAGACAGCAGTGCTGGTGATGCTGGCAAGCTGGCAAGCGGCACCTGCAGAAGCAGCACATCAGATTTCCCTGAAGCCCTGGCTTGGCAGGTGAAGCCTTCTCTTACCGACAAGCCTCATCAGGCTGATGGTATGGAGCTGGCACATGACTTGACCTGGGTGCCGCAGCTGATCTACTGCCGCAGTGCCGCCGCTTCAGTGGATGTCCGTCCCATCACTGCTCCGGCACACAACCACACCGAGTCCGTAGAGGTGCCATCTACAAGCCAGGTTCACCTACAGCCTGTCATTGCTCCAGCGCCGCATGCCAGCGCCCCAGTCCAACGCCCAGATGCAGGCCAGGGTGCACAGTCTACTGCTGCAGCCTCAGCTGATGCTAATGCCGCTACTGTTCATACGTGTATCGGTTCGGCCGGGGTGGCAATCGAAGGGCAGGCTACCCCTGCTCTCTCAGAGGCTACCACCGCTGTTGCGCGTCTTGCCACCAACACAGCAAAGACCGGTGTGAACGCTAACCAAGCTACCATCTCAGCGCAAGCTTCAACACCCACGCCTGGCCGTGGGTGTCCCCAAGTCAATCCAGCATCGCATGCACAACCACCTGAGCAAACCCATGCACCCATGCCACATGCAGCAGCATGGGTGCACGAGGTTGCACATGGCCATACCATCCCTGCATCCCATGCTGCTGTGGCAATTGGGTGGCAAGCCCCTCAGCACAATGATCTACAAATTCCCATATGGCTAGCAAGCGATGGATGCCTTGGGCCTCCAACCGGGCATGGTGTGCCGCATGCCAGTGTGCCTGCTGATGCCACACGGCTATCAGGGAACGCTGCAGTGCCTCTGGTTGGACACAACGTGCCATACACTCCCCAAGTCTGTGTGCCCGCGGATTCAGCGTTTGAATTACACCTGACCGGCAGTGCAGGGGATCAGGCTGCTAACACAGAAGCGGCATTTGATTCGTCAGGCCAGGTCGCCACTGCAGCCCAGCAGGCGTCCATTGCACCAGGGTTGGCAGGCAGCCTCAACCAACAACCTGCCACTGAGCCCCATCCCAGCTCAAGGGGCACCCTCGCACACCGGGCTGCTGATGTGGCCCACTCAGATATGCCTGCTGGTTTCCGGAACAGACCCTCACACACGGCCGCTGCGGTATCCAAGGCAGAACATGGCTTATGCATGCCAAGCAGCACAGCAAAGCAACAGCGGCGACTGGAGGTTTCTCCTGGGCCTGCTGCCAGGCTTGCTGGGGTGTTAGCGCAGGGCGCAGCGGGGGTGCTAGTGGGGCTCATTGGAGCGGGTATTGCCACCAGCCCCGGTAGACATGTGGACTCACGTGAATGGGATTGGGAGGACGTGGGGGAGCGTGAGGGGGAGGTGGCTATGGAGTTGGGTGGGGTGCATGTGGGACAGGTGCGCCGATTGAGAAAGCGCCAGCAGCAGCGCCAACCCTGGGACGCCAGAGCTGAATGACCGGTCGTTGTTTTCCAATCCTAATTGTTGCTTTCTCAGTTGGGCGGTTGGTGTGCAGCCCGGTGAACAGTAGAGCTGCCTTGTATAGGAGCTGGCTTGATGCAGCAAGTGAACCTGACAGCTGCCGGTCCAGTTCAGTGAACTCACGCCTGTTGGCTACCCTTTGCCCTGTTGCCTGATGCACTGGGTATTCTGTTCGTATCTTCATCTTCTTAGACGCCTCATGTCACTACGATTGATTCCATGAATTCTTTTCATTGATTGTGTTGCCTGCCGTCCCTCGACTGATGTGAACTGTGCCCATCAGGGAGTGTAACATTGAAACATTGTAAGAAGTTGTTGTGCACTTGTTCACTAAAACGGGTTATGGTCAGCGAAGTGATAAGTTGCCAATGACGGTGATGGCCAGGTGCAATCATGCAGAAAATCTGCTAAGGCAATCTCAGTAAACCGTAGAGTGAGCCGTAGGTGAGGATTGTCATCATCAGGGCAATGTGGTCCTTTGGTGGTCCTGGGTGTTCAAGTGGCTGCCGCCTCTATGGGGAGGCAGCCAAGCCACAAAGCCACACCGCACGATCTTCGCTAGAGATTGGCACGTGGGCGCATGGGAAAATTGGGTGTTCACGTGGCGCTTTGGTAGCTGTTTGACTCCCTGACTGACCAAGTCAGCCTGTGCAATGCGCTTGATGCCCAAAGCATCTGACAATACAACAGACACGAAGACAGGAAGATGAGATTATCAATGGCAGTGAATCAGATATGTGTGTGTACACAGGGGAAGCACATTTCACGCTCTAGGATGGAGCAACCATATCTCAAAGTGCAAAGCAAACCAACACGGGTCCCATGCCCTCTGTAGCAAGCTCTTGCGCAAAGCCATGACAGCCTTGTGAAGAGTGCAGTGTTTTGGGAAACTGACAAGCATGAAGTTGGCTGCCCCTCATGCCCCTCTCCTAACACGCCCTTGCTATGCACACCGCCAGATACCTTGACGGGCAGCTGGCACAGCATACACACCCAGCTCTAGAATATATTACAGTTAGCAAGGCATGAGTCATGTGGGGCGAGCAGCAGCATAGTGGTGGTCACGATGAGTGATTCAGGTTAGCACCAGCACAGGACGCAGTACCGTTGCAGCCAGGACGCAGTACCTCGGCGAAACCAGCCACTCGTTCCGGCCATGCGTCGTGTGTGGGGGGCATGCAGTGTGCAACGAACCCCATGCGTCATCTCCAATCTAGAGCATCCTGTGTGCCATCATCTACCATATTCCAGGTAAGGGGCCATAGCTCAACCTCGGCATTGTGTAGGCAAGTGCTCTTTGTTCACTGTTGAACCACAGTTGACGTGCAGGCAGTACCTGCTCCTGCATCTTGACGTCACTCCTAGCATGTGCGATTGGAAACGGGCACTACTGTGGTCCATCCACAAGAAAGGCAGCAAAGTCGTGCAAGACAACTACAGAGGCGTCACACTGTTACTAGTAGAGGTTCTAAATCATGATTATCCACAGCCGCACTCATCAGCACCTGTGCAACCAGCTGTTGGACTGCCAGCACGGCTGTTGTCCCAACTGGGGAGGCTGTCCAGCATGTGCCGGTTGGAGGAGCTAGCACGCGACTGCAACACACCATTGCATGCAGCCTTTGTCGACTTCAGCAAAGCCTTTGATTCTGTTAAAAGGCAGGCGCTCTGGGAGCTGCTGCAAGCCAGGGGTGTTGAAGCCAAGCTGGTGGGCCTATTAGAGGACCAGTACAGTGGGTGTGGGGCTCAGGTACTAGAAGTAGTTGCACAAAGTGGCCACACCTCTGACTCTTTCACCATGTCCAGCGGGGTACGGCAAGGCAGCCCCATGTCACCAATCCTGTTCAATGTGTTCATGGATTTCCCAGCACGCATTGTTATGCACACATGCTAGGAGAAAGGGATAAAAGGGTACAGAATGGCATACCGCATTGGCCATTCTCATAATGTATGCTTATAAGCAATGTAATGCTTGTGCTTATGCCAGACAATGCTGCAGGGCTGGAAATAGCACTCCAGGTTCTGGAGCAGACAGCAGAGGAGTGGGGCATGCAACTCAACTACACCGAGACACAAGCCGTGATGTTTGGAAATAGTGGCCAGGAACGCACACAGGCCATTCAATTGCAGGAAGGGCAAATACAGCATGTCAATGAGTTTCGCTATCTGGGCAGCATTCATCAAGGTTCAGTGCAACAGGACACAGAGCTCAGTACGCGCATACGGCAGGCAGGTGTCGCCTTCCATGACCTTCAACGCAAGGTGTTCAGTGATAGTGTCAGCTTGACCAGCAAGATGCGTATTTACAGGGCTATTGTTGTGCCTATCCTGATTGTTGGCGCTGCTGAGTCATGGGCACCAACTAGAGCTCAGCAACACCAGTTGGATGTGTTCAACAACACCTGCCTGCGACGCATTCTGCATGAACGTCTAGGCCCAGAGGTGATCAGCAATGCTGACCTCTACGCCAGAACTCATCAACCTGCAGATGTGTCCTTCACGATGAACATAACCCATTCTTCACCGACGAATCAACTCGTTCACACGCACGCACAGACACATCAGACCCAACAGAACAGCATTACCACTGGTTTCAGTGCAGGACGCAAGAACTGTCCCAGAACTGGCAAACATCTTTTTTTAGTGTGTTACATTAGTTCCCTGCTCAGAACACACAGGCTCAGGTGGCTAAGCCACATGGGGCGCATACCTGCCACTTCCAGCGTCAAACGTTTGCTTTTTGCAACTGTTCCAGCCCCAGAGGGACAGCAGGGGTGCCCCACTCTCAACTTGTAACAGTGTTGCTGGTGATGAAATTTGTACTTTGCACCCTGCTACCAGTGAACTTTCTTGGCTTAACAATGGCCAGGCGCGTAATTCTTGGAGAGATGTTGTGTTTAGCTGCAGTTCCGTGGGTTAAACCATGAAAAGCCATGTAATGATGTTGGTTGAGCAACTTGGGCAAACCTGACATCTTTGACATCTGACACCTGTGAGCCTTCTTCACCTTGTGACAACTTGGGCAAATCTGAAATCTTTGACATCTGACAAGGTGAAGAAGGCTCACAGTTGTCAGTTGTCAAAGATGTCAGGTTTGCCCAAGTTGCTCAACCAACACAAGGTGAAAAAGGGTGACAGATGTCAGATGTCAAAGATATGCCCAAGTTGCTCGAGGAAGCAGGGGCGTATGAACACCCATGCCAGATATCTGCAGCCAATCTACAGTTCATCTGTGAAGTGAAGCTTTCCCGGTGTGAATGTAAAGTCTGGCCAAGTCTGTATATCATCTGGACATACCAATGGAACCCTCTTGGGGAAGAGAAGAGAGGGTTAGGAATCGTGGTTCCATTGGTATGTCCAGATGATGTGCAGACTTGGCCAGATTTTACGTTTACACTGGGAAAGCTTCACTTCACAGATGAGCTGTAGATTGGCTGCAGATATCTGGCATGGGTGTTCATACGCCCATGCTTCCTCAAGCAAGTTGGGGCAAATCTGACAGAGGAGAGAGGGTGAAGAAAGCGGAGACAACCAAACTGACAGTTGTTGCTGACTCACCCAACCACCACGTGCCACCCCTTTCGCTTCCCACCCAACCAGGTGCCACCTGCTGCCATGCACGGTACTAACACGCTAGCGACTTGGCTTACACGCTCCAGCCCCACACAAGTTCTGTTGAAGAAGCAGGAGTGCGCACACGAAAGCAAAAACCCTGCGAGGTTTGCGTCAGCCTTTTGTTTGTGTTTTGGCCTGGCATACTCTGCCATTAAGCAGTAAGCATCCAGCAGCAGCCCTGCGGGGCACGTAGACCAGCCGCTTTCAAACACAGTGGAAAGGGTTGCGAGGGCTACCAACCTGGCACTTGTGGGTCCGCCGGCTATGCGCTGACTCATCCCATGAGCAACAGAGGGCTGTGGGGCGTCCAGGGAGACAGGCCCTGCTGCTGGACGTCGCGGCGTCAAGGCCAGGCAAGTGCCGACCATTGCATGGGGTTTCCAAGCTGAATTCCACGCCAGCATGGTTCTCATTTCGACCTCCCTGTTCTGCATTGCTTATCGCAGTGCCAGGCGCCCCGACAGCAGGTGTGCTTCCGATCTAGGGTCAGGGCTAGCCTGACTTCTGCAGCCCGCTCCGTCAGCGACGCGGACGTCAGGTCTTCCTCCACCAGCGTGGTATCCCAGCTTTCAACGAAGGAGTCCCCGCCAGGAGATGTAGAGGATGACTTGGAGATTCACAGGTGCGGGGGAGCACGCATAATCGCTACCCTGTTCTTAGTTTGCATGGCAACCAATGGCCCTCCCTCCCCCGCAGGTTGCTGCGTGAGAACCGGCAGCGAATCAAGATACCAGAGGTAGATGAGGAACGTTTTGAACCCAGCTTTCAGGAAGCGGAGCCAGCAGCTCAGCCTAGCAGCGCGGGCTGCCCGGTCTATGTCATGCTGCCCCTGGACACGGTCTGGGTCATTGAACGAGACGGCAAGAAGGTCTCAGTGCTTAAAAAGGAGCGGTCTTTGGAAATAGCCTTGCACACGCTCAAGCAGGCGGGTGTGGAGGGGGTTATGGTTGACGTCTGGTGGGGGATCGCAGAACGAGCAGGGCCGGGTTGCTACGACTTCTCAGCTTACAAGCGTCTGTTCTACAAGGTGGCACGAGCTGGGCTTAAGGTGCAGGCAGTCATGAGCTTCCATGCGGCAGGGGGCAATGTTGGCGACACCTGCAAAATTCCCTTGCCCAAATGGGTGCTAGATGTTGGCGAGAAGAACCCGGACATCTACTACACAGACAAATCTGGCCATCGCAACAAGGAATGCCTTTCACTCGGTTGCGACGAAGCACCGCTCTTCTGGGGGAGGTGCCCAGTCGATGTGTACCGTGACTTCATGGACGCGTTTTGTGACCACTTTCAGCATTTGTTTGGTGAGTGTAGGGGCGAAGTCAAGGGCAGTGCTGGGGCTTGGCATTGACCGACCTGCCGCGTCAGCAATTTAAAGATGGTAGCAGCTTCCTTGCTAGGACGTAACCTCAATTGTTGTGATGCTGTGCATTGGCGTAACTGCATTGACTGCATGGATCGAATGCGTGGTGTCGGGTTGACCGCGTCAGCACATTTTCCGACTTCAGCAGCAGTTGTGTCATGTCTGCCTGCGTCTTGTCCGCAGGAACCATCTTGACGGAAATCACAGTGGGCTTGGGGCCTGCGGGTGAGCTCAGGTTTCCATCCTATCCTGAAGGCGACGGCCGGTGGCGATTCCCTGGCGTGGGCGAGTTCCAGTGCTACGACAAGTATATGCTGGAAGATCTTAAACGCACAGCAGACATTGCAGGGCATCCAGAGTGGTGAGCAGCAGCAGCAGGGTGATGAGCCAGCACAGGCATGAGAGTGCTGATGCATTTACATGCATGCAGAAACCCTAGACTGCACCTGCGTGCTTGCCAGTGGATCAACACATGCAGGATATGCCATGCAGCACATGCATGTCATGGAGAGATCAGGGGCTGATTGACATGCTGTCAAATGGAAGCTGCGTACAAACATGCACGGTTGACTGCGTACCGCCCCGTGTTTTCTGTAAATACACGGCTGTTCTCTATCTCGTGGCTGTGCCACGCTCGGAGCGCATGTGGTATGCCTAGCACGTCCCAAGGCATTCTGATCATCACACATGCTGTTTTGATGCTGTGTTGCAGGGGGCTCAGCGGCCCGCATGATGCTGGGCATTACAACAGCAGCAGCTGGGAAACTGGGTTCTTTGTCAGCCAGGGCGGCAGCTGGAGTACACCTTACGGGCACTTTTTCCTGGACTGGTACAGCGGCTTGCTGGTCCAGCATGCAGAGCGCATCCTCAAAGCAGCACAGCAAGTGCTGAACAAGCATGGCAGGCCACGCATCTTCCGAGTGCTGAAAGAGGTGAGGCATGAGAGGTTGCATGCCATGAGCTGCAGCCAGTGCTAACAACTCATGGTCATGTCAGGCGCAACTTTTCCATGCGGTCTGTCGCTGGATTGGTCAGGCCTTGCTTCCTGGGTAACCGAAGCCTATGTACGTGCATGCATCAAGCATGTGGCCAGGGATGGCATGATGCATGCATGATGTTGAGATGCCAGTCAACCATGGTGCTGCGTTGTGACCTTCGCTGCGTCTGGCTTGCAGGCAACGGATGGTCACATGATCTATGAGTTTCAGCCCGCATGCAAGCTGGGCATGAAGCTTGCTGGTGTGCACTGGTGGTTCAAGAGTCGAGCGCATGCAGCCGAACTCACAGCGGGCTACTACAACACTAGGGATCGCAACGGGTGCGTGCATGCAGGAATTCTAGCTGAGCTGTTGTGCAAATTTCAGCTTCAGTCGCACCATGCACACACGCACACGCACACCCCTGTCCAGTCACATGAGTTAAGGCTGGGGGGCGGCAATAGCATTGACAGCAGTACAGCAGGTCACCGCATATTTCACTTTCTGGGCCGTACACGTATGCGTATACGTCTGTATAAGCGTGTACGCCGTCTCCCGTCTCCCGGACGGGCTAGAAATCGACAAGTGCCATGTGTAAAAGTTACATAATCAACGGCAAAGTGAGATTGGATTGCACGACAAAGACAGGCAAATGTGGTGCTGTCATCTGTTCGTGTCTGCTGAGCTGCACTTTGATGAGCTACACATACTGGGAAGGGAAGCGATAGGGTGACTTGAACGCACTGTCGCGCGCTTGTTTGCGCGCATCATTCCAAGATTCATTGCTGGTCACTGGTAGCTCTTTTGTGCTTTTTTGTGTCTGCAGTTACGAACCAGTCATTCAGGTCTTGCGTCAGACACAAGCACGCCTGTCCTTCACATGTGTGGAGATGCGTGACTGTGAGCACCCGCCGGAAGGGAGGTGCAGCCCACAGGCGCTGTTGCAGCAAGTAATTGAGTGTGCAGAAGTCTATGGCGTGCCGCTGGCTGGTGAAAACGCTTTGCAGCGGTGAGTAAGCATGCGAATTTGCTGGGACACAAGCCAGGCAGGACAATTTGACACGAGTGCTGCAAGGCATGCAAGTGCTGAAAGGCATGCAAGTGCTGAAAGGCATGTGGCGAGTATGCTATTGAAGTAGGAGGGGGCGTGTTGCATTGTGATTGGGCCGACGTTGTTATGCTCTTTGACTGGGCAACAGCAGTTGAGCAATCAGATCAGGTTCAATCTCATCTGCTTATGACATGTACCGCCGCTCTCATGCCTTGCTATGCACAGGTATGATGATTATGCGTTCGAGCGGATAGCGGAGAGTGCATTTGGTCGCAGCGCACGAGCCGGGCGGCTTGAGCAGGTGACCTTCTTGCGCATGGGAGACCTCATGTTCGATAACTGGGATGCGTTCTCGCGGTTTCTCAATCGCATGCGGTGCAAGATTAACTAAACCGTCACCACAGCAGCACCAGCAGCTGTTAGCAGCAGTGGCAGTGTTGCAGCGCATCAGCTGGCGTAGCGGTTGGCTTGGTCGGCGGCAGCAGTGGTTGGCTTTTGAGCAGCACCTATGGTGTGGCAGCGGCTTATTGTTAGCAGTCCCGAGGTTCCGTCAGCCTGTCCAGCTGGAGACGCAGTCGAGGTTGTGCCAGCGTGCTGCTGCTCACGGCAAGCTTATTTGGGAGTTGCAGCGCCAGCTTTCCTGTCGCTTGCCAGCTCACCAACATGCTGCACCATGGTGCTGTTCGCCACACACGCATCGCCTATGTGCCACGGTAATTGCTGCTGTGTACAAGCAGCAGCTGCAGCCTGGGTCAGCACGGCAGTTGGTTGCTGCCAATGTATGCTCATGTAATGTGATTTTGTGCTGCTGCTGGCAGCTACACACCCACGCACGCTCCTTATGGAGGCTAGAGCGTACGCTGGTTTTGAGCTTGGTGTGATTTATGGCATCCGCTAGTGGGGTTGTTACCTGGGTAGCCGTTGCTTCAAAGCCGGCAGAGACAGGTATTCCTTTTCATCAGGTTGGCAGTGCCCACTGTAGTAGGCATCTGCAACTGGAGAGGCATTCATGCCATGTCAGGGCATTTCCTCATCCTGATAGCGCCTGGAGAGGGCTCTGCTTGTGTCGCTTGCTGATAAAAAGAAGCACCTTTTGTACACTATCAAATCAGATCATATCTTGTTTGAAACCACTTGGCTGAAACTACAATGAAGTTGTGTGATGTTGTGCATCACGCTTGCTATTATGCGGTCGTTTGTGGTGGTTTCCAGGTGTGCTCCTAGGCTGTTGATGTGCCGGTGCTAGTTAGGCCGCGTCTGCACTCGAATAGCCCAGCAGGAGACGGTTAGAATGCATGCATGGCTATGGTTGCTGCAGGCGGTGCTTTATACCACCACCTGACCATACCCTGCACATCATGCCCAGGCCAGCAAGGGGGCTAGGCTCCTTTGTATTGCGGCAAGGACGCTTGGTACAGGAACACAAAACAGTTTTGATCCCACCCGACCGATGCCAATTTGCAATCCCTGCCCAGATCATCACATGCGCCACATGCAACTAGCCGGCTGACCCAACAGCACATTGAGCTTGCCAAGCTAGATGGTCGTATAGCATGCATCCTCTGCCACAGGGGGCATGTGCACGCTGACTTGGGCCCATTCGTCGTGGCCTTGTGGCATAACACCAGCGAAAGCCGAGACTGGAATGTATCAGGCAGAACCATAGCACGACATCGGATTTTGTGCGGACGTGCACAATGCCCTTTTTAGGTGACAGGCAGTCGATGGTGCGTGTGGGCTGGCTCTTTGCCTGCTGCGGGGTTGCCTTGTTAAGCCTGTGCAGTGCAAAGTTTGAAGGTGCTTGAGCAGTCAAAGTCGGTTGGCGTGTGGTGTCATGGAGGTCGTGAGCTTTTGTGATCACACTTTGTGGCCGTGAGATTGGGAAGCATATCATGTCACGCATTTTATAGCTGATTGCGGCAGGGCGGTGGGGCAACACGTGTGTGAGTGAGTGTGACTGTGTTTCACCCTTTGTCAAAAAAGTGCGGAGGTATCTATCCAACATACTGCGCGCGTACGCCCACCCTTCTTGACTCCATGCACGGCCCAAGCGGGGTGGGTGCCAGTCATGTTGAGTGTATGGTGCCGTAGCTGGCTCACATCTTGGGTTAATCTAAAAGATGAGCAGGCTGGTTTAGCTGCTTGGTGGGCAGACACTTGGTGTGCTGACGATACTGGCAGCTAGGCCCAGCAGGTGCACGTACATGATATGATGGGCCCCAGCATCTGCAACCATCCGAGCGTGTGCCCTGAGGCTGCTTAGTTCTAAGAGTGTCTCCATACTTTGACACATGAAAGCAGTAGTCCCCTCGCATATGACCCTTTTTGACTTTTGTGGCAGGTGTTTTTGGCCTTGCGTGTTGAGAGGAGTAAGCTGTCGTTTTGGCGAATGTTGTAGCCCATCTGTGGCAGTTGTTGTCGTGGCTTTTCTTGTTATTTCACAGTTCGGAGGTACACTGTAACTAGCACTTAATCGTGTGTAATGGTGTTGCAGACGTGATTTGTTGTCCCCAGGGGCACAGCATTGATAACCCACATTGGTTGTATGCGGACCCTACTTAATCATCAACGTACTGGCATGAACTCTAGAGCCAAGCGTACAGGGCAAGTAAAGGAAAGAAGCAGCACCAGCGGATTGGGCAACACAACAAAACGCGGCATGGATAGGCACAACCCTAGCAGCGAGTTTGGAAAAACTGTGTGAGGGCAAGACAGATCAAGGTGCTTAAAACGAGCAAAGATGTTTGCCAGTTCTGGGACAGTTCTTGTGTCTTGCACTGAAACCAGTGGTAGTGTGGCATTGTCAGTGCTGCTGTCATTGATACCGCC
>QAXH01003027.1:0-12685 GCA_004335635.1 Chloromonas sp. AAM2 | reverse complement strand
TTTGCCAGTTCTGGGACAGTTCCTGTCAATACCACTGGAACAGTTGTGAAGTGTGATTGGGTTTCTGTAAAGTCTGCACACTGTGTCACAGGGGTGTATAGCGGGGCGACCATATAGCGGGTGACCAGGAGAATTGGCCATAAGGCTGACACGCTGATGTGTTCCTGTGGGTGGAGTGGGCACTTCATTGATACATACTGTGCGAGTCTGCCTTAGGACCTGCGCCACCCAAACCCGCACCAAGTCCAAGGCCTGCCTGAGGTCACGTCAACGGTTAGTAGGTTTAGCAAATCTAGGGAATATGCGAGAAATCACACCCTAAAAGCCGGCCTAAATCCAAGGCCCACCGAGCCACTCACCATTACCAGGCCCTACCCTGGTTCCAGTGGCCTTCTTGGGAAGTGTCCCAGAACTGGCAAACTTCTTTTTTTTTGCACCTGTTTGGGCACTGTGACGATTTACGGCCCAATCCTCCGCAGGCCCTTGAACCCCCTCCTGCACCAAAGCCTTAGAGCTTGTCTCCTGCGTTCATTCCTGCGTGCATGCAACCCCACTCAAGGCGTACCTGTAGCGCATTGAGTGCTCGTGCCGAGTCGGCGATGCTCCCGAACTCCACGAAGGCGAAGCCCCTGGGCGCGCCCGTGTACTTGTCCCTGACCAGCCGCACGTCCAGCACCGGCACCAGCGCGGAGAACAGGTACCGCAGGCCCTCCTCGCTGCAGCCCTCCTCAAGGCCCGACACCTGAAGCGAAAAGAGGAGCAAAGCTTGTGCAAACTCGGTCCTGGTAGCACCAAAACCCAAGACCTACAGCCTGGGTCATCCAGCAAAAGCAACGCCATCCTTGGGAGTCCTATCATGTCGAGTACTCTGAGAAGCCCGGCCCCATGTCCGTGCACTGGCACCCCATGTGCGAGCACTGGCACCCGTGCACACCTAGTCCTACTTGCCCTGAAACCCCTGGACTAGGTCAGGCACTGTGTGTCGTCACCTTGAGCACGGCTGAGGGCTGGTCAGGGTCCGCTGCCACCCTGCGGGGCGCGGCGGGGCGCGGGGAACTGCACTGGTAGCACTCGTGGCGACGCGCAAAGTTCACGGCGGAGCACATGTCGCACAGCCAGTCCTGAACCACGCCACCGCCACCGGCGTCACCGCCTGCACCCCTGCTGGCCCCTGTTACGCCTTTGGGCGGCTTGGAGTAGGTGTAATCAAGGTACAGGGCCTCTCCTTGCATGGTGAGGTTTCTGCCCAGCTCGCTGGCCATGGCCTTCTGGGCGTCTTCAGGTGTCGGAAAGTCAATGAAGCCAAAGCCCCGGTGCCGGTCTGCAGGACAGGAAAGTGCAGAAGGGTGAAGCAAACGAAAGCCCAGGGGAATGAAGCAGGTGAGAGCGGACGCGAATGCTTGGGACCCAAAAAAATGTGGAACATAAGGCGCTTGCTCGACTGCGCAGCTTGTGCACAACTGGAGCTGCAAGGCCCATATCAAGCCAGTCAAAGCCAGTTTGCTGGTGTGCCAGCATACGTACACATTATCCCTCAAACTCGTTCATTTTTCTCAGCCAGCTAGACAGCGGACGAGCTGTTACAGCCTGATCCTTCATCAGCGCCAATGCTGTGCCCCTGGCCCCCCAGGACCCCCCGCCATGCGCACCCGAGTTCTTTTCCTTGACCAGTCTTACTGCCACCACAGACGCCCAGCCCTCCACCGCCCGAGATAGGTCAGCGTCCTGGCAGCTGCTGGGAATGCCCTGCACGTAGAGTAGGGCATGCACAACACACGGCGTGGGTGCGGCTCTGCTGCCATTGCGACACAGTCCTGCAACCTGCGATTTTACATCGAGCGGTTCCTTTGCAGGCTGGTGGTTTGCATACCAATGCCTCACTCGATTCTCTACATTGCCCTCAGTGGGCACATCTTGTGCATCACATAGCGCTGTGCTGGTGCATGATGAAGCCTCCATGAGCATGGTCAGTAATACGAGACCTTCTGCAGCTGCCACCCAACTGACCTTTACAAACAAGGTGGCTGTGGGCGCTCCGTCCCGCTCACGCCCCCAGTCATCATCCCGTCCCCTTCAAAGCGACATAGGCCACACAAATCTCATGATGGTCATGTACACAAGCTTCTGTACTTGAACTCGCCAGGCTGCCTGCAACTTTGACCAAAAGTCCTTGCAGCTACAAATTAATCAGGCTGAGAGCTATGCAGCTACAAGAAGCTAGGTTTGTGTCTACTGATCGCATTGCATACAATTGTACTGTCAGTCCCGTATGGCTCACATGCTTGTCTCGCCCCGACGACGGCCTGCACGGCACACGCAGGAAACACAGGCGGAGGCACTTGGATACTGTTGCGTTGCATCACATCACATGGATAGAAGCTCGCCAGCTCAAAGGCCAAGCAAAACTTTGTGAGAGCTCCTAACAAGATGATGACATTGCATCTTAGTGACGCTGAGCATCCAAAACTGCACTGGCATACTGAAGTACGAGACTACAGGCCAAGTGCCTGTACGCTGGCTGACCAATGGCACGTGTGCATGCATGGCCTCAAACCTGTCCTGCTCCATGCCGTGGCAGGCCCCTGTCCACTCACGTCTATCTGCGAAATATGAATCATCATCATCGTAGTCCCTGTCCCGATCCCTGCAGCAATGGACGGCAAGATGATGTGAAATTGAGGCCAGGTAGCGGTCAGACGGCTGATAGAACAGGGAACCACCTTCCCATGGACTGCCAGTGCTGGATATCTTGGATGTGCAAACCACGTGTACCTGCTTCGGTCTCTTCGGCCCCTGCTCCTGCTTCTGCTCCTGCTGCGGTAGCGCCCCCTGTCCCTGTTCCTGTCCCTGCTGCGATCCCTGCCCCTGCTCCTATCCCTGCTCCTGCTCCTACCCCTGCTTCTGTCTCTTCGCCTGCTTCTGTCTCTGTCTCTGTCTCGGCTGTGGCTACTGCTGCGCCTGCTTCTATCCCGTCCATCTTTGAGCATGTCTGGCTGGGCATGCCATGGCAGGACCCCAGCTGCTCCAGATTGCGCTGAAGCAGGCTGGTGCCATGGCGCGTCTTGCAAGTTCGCAGGCTGATACTGCTGAGGAGGGCCCTGCTGCTGGGACCATGGAGCAGAGGCTTGCTGGGGAGGCCCCTGCTGTGGGTAGTACGCCATCTGAGGCGCGGGCATGTCAACGGATGGCGGGCCGTAAGCGGTTTGAGTGTACAAGGATTGGCCAAAAGCTGGTTGGGCAGGTTGATTCCAAGAAGGGTTTTGGGTTGATTGTGGCATTGGAATTGCGTGCACAGGCGCGCCCGCGGGCGCGTTCGACCCCATGGCACGCTGCGCACTTTGTCTCGGTTGCATGCAAAGGCGACGAGCATCCTGGAACCTGCTGTGTGATCTTGAACGTTTCTGATCCGTTGCTCATCTTCACCGCACGGGCTGACTCACTACACGCGATCATCACAGCCATGAAAAGTGGGCTTGATACCACTCAGAAGGAGGACACTCTCCACAAGGACAATTGTGTGTCTTGCCATGCTCGAACGAGGCCACGGAGATGCCCGTAATACAACTGGTGCCTTCCCTAGCACATAACATGGGTATGGCTGTGCTTCCCTGTTCTCTTGGGGGAGCACAAGCAAATGCGTCAACTGAGTTCAAGAGGACTACGGGCAACTACAACACATTAATCTCTGTCTGGTCAGCATGCCCAGTACTGATGCCCTGATTGATATTGATGAGCTGGCATAGGCGATGTCAGCAGCAGATATACCCATTGTAGCACTTGCAACTCATGACAAGTAGCTCCCAAAGAAATCATATTGTACAGCTGCATGCCCGCTGGAACACGACAGGCCATTCCGCCATGTGAGCGTTGTGTCGCCTCATACTTTGTAGTCGTTGGCGCGTGCATCTCTGCCTTTTTCGGTCTACCTCGGCTTGTTCAGTTGTGGTATTCAACCCAATTTACATTGGCTTTATGCTTGTCTTTGGCACATCAGGCCGTGTCAATAGTTACAGGCAAGCGTGTACAGCAGGGCTTGTCAAACCCAGTGCCTGAAGTGCAGGTTGATGGCTAACGATGTGGGATGCAAGAGATTCAGTGTACAC
The DNA here is from genome assembly GCA_004335635.1 of Chloromonas sp. AAM2. NCBI lineage: Eukaryota > Viridiplantae > Chlorophyta > Chlorophyceae > Chlamydomonadales > Chlamydomonadaceae > Chloromonas > Chloromonas sp. AAM2. The sequence goes on along the minus strand of QAXH01003027.1, from coordinate 8,582 downwards.
CTAGAAGTCACCAGACAGCCCATCAAGAAATTCAGCGCACAACTGAGCTTATCTTAGCATCACTCTGACTGGGACTTTGAATAACTTCCAATAGAATTAGATGGCTGGGACTGATCTAACTTCTGTGGTTTTGTTGATTTCTGCATTCTGTTGTGTCCAGTTGCCTCGCCTACTGTAATTATAGCTTCAAACCGCTTTTCACTACGGAAACGCCCACTGGAAGCTGTTGAAAAGCTGCCTGCTTCCCTATCCCGTTGTCACACTGATCATTGCCCTAAATTGTCGGTGCCTGCTGAAACGTACCAAAACAGCAGACAGTGTGCAACATTGCTGCGTTCCAGAGCAAGTGCTTTGCTTCAAGCGATCTTGTCTTCGAACACACACATCAATTCCATCAATGCATGCATGAAGACATCAGCCGTCACCCCAATCTTGTGCACAGGCAGGCTGCATACACAGAGGAATCCAAGCCAAGTGAAAGAGATACGGCCCACCAAACTTGGCTTGCTATTTATCCCACAAAAACCCTAGCAACTGAAGGTCTGAAAATCGAACTGTAGCCACAAGATAACTTTTGCTCTGACTGGTGATGCTAAGCATGGCGTCCGCTGCAAGTGTCCAGCCAGACACAATCAAGACCATCAACCAACTAACGTCAGCAGTGCCAAGCAAGCTCACATGTGTGGTGCATCGGTGTGTAGCTCCCACCCCACTTGGCTCTGGGCCAGCGGATTACTGCTTACAGCCGTTGCAGCGGCTGGCCAGTGTGTGACCACTGATTGATTGTGTCACAATCACGACACAAACACACAGCCAAGGACTGTGCTGCGTGTTACTGCACATTGAACTTCTTGTCGAAATCGCGCAACAGATGATTGACATGGAGTAGGAGGTCGTCGAGGGGTGAGCCGGGGGAGCGCGACGATGCGACGTTGCCGCCATCCACCATCCGCCCTGCCGCAGCCTGCCGGTACTGGCTGGGCGACGCGTACTGCCCAGCACCAGTCGAAGGCGTCAGCTCGTATCCCTTGGCCGCACCATACTGGTGATGCTGGGCGCCCCGTGTAGCTGCGACTGGATGGCGCACAACGTTTGGTTTGGCGGGTGACCAGTTATCATGCTGACGGAGGGTACCGGGTTTAGCCGGCGACCAGTTATCATGATCCAGATAGGAAGGTGCTGGCGGCAGGTGTGACGTGGCTTTGTTTGTGGGCGTTGGCTTGGGGTTTGCTCGCTTCGCTAGTGTATGCTTGCTGGGAGAGTTCAGAGGGCTTTTACCATGCGTTGCACGAACCGGTGCCGGCGGACAGTCGTAGTCGGCCATCCTGCAGCGCCAAACAAGCCACATTGCTCTAGCGGTGCATTTGGATTGGCTGCACAGACGCATTGCGCTTGCTCACCTGGCAAAGCTGAACTTCAAACCCTGCTGTTTGCAATGATCTGCCAATGCCTGCAGCAGCTACACTCTTACGCCTACCATCTCTGTCCATGTCCCGTCTCAGTTTCTGCACATGCTGTCTATGCCCAGCCCCTGCGCACCTGGACACGGTCCTAGGCTTGACGTGCGACCAGTCCACCTTCGTGGCCACGATCTTCTGTGATTTTCGTTTCAGATAAGGCTTGGGTCCCACCTGCCCATCCTGTGAGGCCCCAACCGCCTCCATGTTATCATCCCTCGCCTCTCCACCAGCATCGGCCTGGCCCTGCCCACTCGATGAAACATCACCACGCATGCCCCTGCTGCCGGCTGCAGCGGCAGTGGGTGTGCGAAGGCCATGGGCTAGCATGGGTGTGGCAGGTGCCCGTACTGAAGCTCGCTGCTGACCAGCAGCCCTCTGACTGGCAGACGCTGACATGGCGGCCGTCTGCGGGGGTCGGCGCAGGCCCACGCCCTGGTCCAAGGCGCGGGACGGGGACGCGTCAGGAGCAACGACCTGTGGCGGGCCGGACAGCGCGTGGCGTTGGAAGCACTTGAGCTTGAGCCGCTGCAGTGCGGAGGGCTGCCCAGCCTGGCCTGACTCCCACAGGGCTGAGGGCACACTGGACGACACCAATCCACCCACTGGCTCCTCATGTTGCTGCGGTCCAACACCTGTTGTTGGATAGCTGGATGTCTGTGAGCTGCTGTGACTGGGCGGCTGCTGTGGATGTGCCTCCGTGTGCATAGGCTGGTGGTGTGCCTGGGCCCGGGTGATTGAGGGACGGATAGCAGATGACGTGTGCTGGGCGGTTGTGGCCGTGGTGCTTGGCGGCTGAGAGTCATGTGCAGGCCAAGCACTGGATATGATGGGAACATCATCTGCAGGCATGTGCATGAGGCATAGCAGTCATTGTCGCTACGTTGGGCAAAGGGAAAGTTGTTGTCGCCAAACAGGTATGCCCAAAGCCGTAACTGGTGCTCCACAAACAAAAAGAAGTTTGCCAGTTCTGGGACAATTTGTGTGAATAGGTCTGTAATACTGCCAGCAACCAGTGTGTGTCAGCAAAACATGTGTATGTGTGTGTGTGTGGGTGCGGGTGTGTGTGAATTGCACATGGGGTCAACAGCGGGGTAAACATCGCGGTGTCACACCACCCAAAAAATTGTCCCAGAACTGGCAAACTTTTTTTCTTTGGTGCTGCGAGCTCAGTTGTTGTGATCCGCTGCAAACAACACAAAAACACCCACTGACTTTACAGAGCGCTTCACAGTTGTGTGCCTGAGGGTTAAACTCACCAAAAGGCAAGACGCATGACACATGCCGTTCACAGCCCGGCTCACCTGCACTAGTCTTGCACGCCGGTGAAGGCGCCAGCAAAGTAGTAGGGGGTCGGGACTGTGGGTGCGAGTGCGGGCCCAGGCCGCCATCAGTCCCGGTCCTGGCACCACTCCCCACAGCCTGTCTGCCTGTTTGTGGCGTTGCTTGTGGTGACAACCCAGCACCCACATGCATGCCCTGCACGGGTTGCCCTGTGTTTACGGCTGTCTGCACGGTCAGCCCAGGCTGTTGCAGTGCTGCCGGCTGCACAGCAATTGCTTGTGGGAGCACATCAGTAGCCGCATGGGCCACACCTACGGTGGGTACAGGCTGCATCAGGTTGCTGTTCATGGCCGCTAGATGGCCCGGTGAAAAGGTTGACGACAGACCTGTTGCGCCATGACCTAATTCCATGCCGCCACCAGGCAGACGTAGGACAACAGGCGCAGCGGTAGCAGTTGTGGGTCTGCTGGCTGGTGGCTGCTGGCCTGACAGGTGTGTACGGTATGCATCCCAGGCTTGCAGCACAGCCAGCCCACTCTGTTGTGGCTGCACCAAGCTTTGCCCGCCCTGCTGCTGGTGCTGGTGAGGGAGTATAGCGGTATCGGCCTGCTGTGCGTGTTGCTGCCCGCCTGCTGTGGTCGCCTGCCCGGCCAGCCACGACTGCTGCAACTGGTGCACGACATCCAGCCTGCCTTGCTGCCCCAGCTGCTGCATTCCCTGTCCAGCCGCCAACTGCAGCAGCTGCTGCTGCTGCTGCAGTACCTGCGAATCCTGCTGTTGCTGCACCTCTTCAGGCACAACCTGTGGCACGCCCAACTGACCCTCTGGCTTCAAGGTCAGTCCCCCACCGTCACCCCGCTGAGCTGCACCTGAGGCACCTTCTGATTGAGCAACGCCCACAACACCTAGCTGTTGCTGCACAGCCGGCTCAGCTTGTTGCTGCTGTTGCTTGACCCCTGACAGGGTAGCGTTTGGCGGCAAAAGTGGCTCAGCAGGGGTAGGGTCGGGGAAGAGGGAGCTGGATCTGATCTCAGACATGGATCGTCTCCTGCGTTGCATGGCCGCCATGATACTGTTAGTGGGCGTGCCTGCCCCAGGCAGCTCCAAGGTCAGGGGAGAGAAACCGCCACTGTAACCGCTGTGGTGGACGTCATGCGATGCGCGGCGGCTGCGCCTGCGTGCCTCTGTTGCCACACCGCCCCCGCCACCGGGCCCTGCATATGCACGGCCAGTGCTGCTGCTGCGACGGGTTTGGGGCGTGCCACCGCTCGATGCGCGGCTTTGAGGTGTGGCGGGTGTGACGTCTGAGCGGCTGTGCACTGACCGTGCTAACCTTCCGCTGGCCGTGGGGTGCGCGCTGCCATGCCTAGTTGAACCGCGTGCTTGTACTGCGTTTGTACTGCCTGATGTGACTGAGCCCGGCGTCTGAGCGGAGTACGCGCTGCCAAGGGTGCCAGTGCCTGGTGTGTGTGAGGCCTGCCCACTGCCTGTTGTCCCTGAGCCAGGCATGTGCACAGACGAGGCACTGCCTGGGTTGCTTGCGCTGTTTGAGGGCCTCTGTGCAGGCACCGGAGTGTGTTGGCCACCACCGGAAGACGGAGTGCCAGCGTTGTATTGCGGGTTTGCGCTAGATACAGAAGCTGCAGCGTGCTCCTGCTGCTGTTGCTCCTGCTGGCCAGCACTGGGTGACGGGCTGTGGGCCCTCTGCTGGTGTCGCCGTTGCTTTAGAGCAGCCAGCTTACCAGTAGATACTGGACTACCCAAGTCAGGTGGCAGCTCATGCGAGGTAGCTTCCAGTTTTCCGCTGGCATCAGTGTCCGATTGGTGTGAAGTGATGCTTGTGCTGGCTCCATCATTTCCATGCTGCGGCACATCCACTGACCTGTTGCGTTGCTGGTTGCTTGTGGCAGTAGCCGCTTGCGTGCCTGGCATTCCCAGGGCTGACCCCCTGGCCTGCAGCAGGGCTGCGGCGCTGGTCAGCTGCGTGAGGGATGCATCCAAGGCCTGGCGCTCGGCCTGAGCCGCAACAATGGCCGCCCGCAGCTCGTTCTGTGTGGCTGTGAGATCCGCCATAAACACCGCATCATGTGCGCCAGGTGCTGCTGAACCACTAGCTACATGGGAACCCAGCATGGCAGCGTTGGCATGGGCTGCATGGCAGGCATCAACGTCTGTTGCGGCTGGGGCTGGCATGTGGGGTGCTAGTGGCCACGGTGCAGTGGCAGGTGTGGCTGGAAAGCTGGTATCAGACCCTGCAGCGTATGGTGTGCCAGTGGGGCGTGGCGCCAGCGGGCTGGCAGATGGCTGAGGCATGTTGAGGAAGGTTGTGTTGCCATGACCTGGGGTGGCAAGCATGCTGCTGGGTGAGGCCCAGGGGTGGGGTGAGGCACGCTCAGGACTAAAGGGCAAGGCGCTTGAAGCATCGCCCTGCCACGGGTCCACTGATGCTGCTGTTCCTCTCCCTGCTGACACACGGGCATCTCCTGCTGACCAGCGGGAGGGCGCTGGCCTAGCCGGACCAGCCGGGGACCAGCTGCCAGCAGGTGCCATGCCTAGCACCGGCCAATGCTGCTGCTGGGATGCTGCAGGCTGAGTCGCCACATCCCGTGGCCAAGGGGCTTGTGCTGCGCTGGTAAGCATCCACTGCGCCTGTTGTTGCACGTGCTCCTGCTGATGCATTTGGGCAAGAAATGCTGGTTCGCTGGTGTCTGGGCTGCCAGCGTACCGGCCCGGTTCATACAGCAGCACGCGTGGCTCGGCCGCAAAGCTCTTAGGCAGTGTGAAACGGGACACCAGCGGGCCCGCAGATGCGTTTCCAAGCCGTGTCTGCTGGGCTTCCGGCCGTGCCGGGATGGGCAGGCCGCCAGGGCCAAGATGCTGCGTCGCTGTGGCAGGCTGCTGCAGGTTATGGGGCAGCGGACTACCCATGAGCACCGAGTCAGCCTCAAGAAACCCATTACTGGGCTGGCGAGGTGGTGGAGATGACAACATCTCCACATCAAAGTCCTCCAAGCTTGCATGTGCGGTTGCAGCCATGTGGCCATGCGTACTAGGAGCACCACCCTGTGGCGATTGACCCATGCCACCATGTGCATGAATGACATGGGCCATGCGCCCAGGCGAAACCGCAGCGTGCTTGTTCTTGCCCGGGGATGGGTCAAAAGTAATGTTGTGGGCCAAGGGCAGGGATGGCGGTGGTAGAGTAGGGCTGCCAGCACGGCTGCTCCCCGCGCTGCTGTAGTGTGCATTGCTGAAGGATGGCTCAGGCATCATCAGCAGGCTAGGCGGTACACTGCCCTCTGAAGATGCACCACAACTGGAAGCACTCGCTGCTGGGGCACTGACACTGGTGGTAAGCCTGGCATCAGGCTGGGGACTGGAGTCGGTCCCGTCATCTGAATCTGAGCCATCTATAGCGCCCGCGCGTGCACCCCGAGGGTACTTGTACACTTGAACATCCGCCGCCCTGAGCGGCTCTGTTCCAGCACGCTGGCCCCCCGAAGCGATTACGTGTGCTGGACTGGCCGCCGACTGGGATGTTCCGCTTGCAGCGGTAATACCTGGCACGGGCAGCTGGCTGTGTGTGTCACCTTCACGGCCAGGAGACGCCGCTTGCACGTGACCGGGCTGGGGGTGTCGTGCCACCATGCGCTCCCAGTATGCCTGCAGTGCAGCCACACGTGCAGCCCGATCGGCCCCCGCAGGCGCCTGTTGAATTGCATCCCGACTCGCCGTTGGGCTGCTCGTCTCGCTGCCTGTGCCTGAACGCAAGCGTTGCAAACGGGGCGTGGAGGTGGCGGAGGCCGCACGGTGTGAGCGGGGCGTCGAAGCAGCCGAATGCACACGTTGTGAGCGGGGTGTGGATGAGGCTGAGACACCCTGCAGATGACCGGGTGCTCCCCCGTGACCGGACCTGGGTGTGCTGACAGGGCTAGCACTGCCACTGTTGGCATGAGCCAGACGGCGGCCTGCACCACGGAAGCTTGTGCTGTGGCTGCCCCTGATTTCCATGCTTGCCGACACCACTTGATCTGCTGTCATGCTTCTGGCTCCCCGCGACACTGGCGTGGCGGTTGATGCACGGGGCAGGCTGGTGCGCCTGGTCTGCAGCATGTGCTGGCTGTTGCGGCTGTGTGCCAAGGGGCTGCCATGGTCTGAGCCTGTGCAGTTGCCTGGCGTGGGGCTGCTGGGGCTGCGGAGGAGCAGTGCCAGGGCTGAGCGCTCGTCCTGCAGCAGACGGAGCACAGCAGCACGATTGTGAAAGCAGCATGTGATGCTGTGGACCTGGCTCAGGCAATCACCAGCTGTGAACTTGACATCGGGAAGGTTCACCGTGCTGAGGGACCATCTTGATGAGCCATCTTTTAAACAGGCAGCGCAACGCGGCCAACCCGGCAAAACGGAGCATGCCCGAGCTGGAATGCATTCTATGGCTGGCCTGACATGGAACAACATGTCCGGACTTCACATGGTCGTGGTCGTTAAAGCAACATTTGTTTTGTCTTCCGTAGTTTTTTAGCGCCTCTTACATGCCTGAGTGTGGGTTACTGGTCGTCAGGGTGCAGAACGCAAGCGTCACCTGTGCATGCCCGCTGCTGAGCTACGTCTGCTTGTTGTTGGAGTTCCGGTCAAGCCTTCTGTTGTATTTGTGGCAGCCATGAACCACAAGCCACGAGCACAAGAATGGGCTGGAAGACAAATGCGGACTCCCAAGCATGTGCACACCTGTGAAGATGCCATCTCAATGGCCGAGACATGCCGCATGGCGCTGGCATCGGTGATGCCCTGCCAGTACCTGGCGGTAGCCTTTGCAAGGTTTCCACGGTCAGGCTGCCGACCGCCAAACATCTGCACGTTGAAAGCAGCCTACAATCTTATGCATGGCAACGCCACACACTGCAATTGGCACATGCTGCCACATGCGATTATGACAGCTTGGCTAAGTGCTTGCAGCATTCCAAGGTGTAACATAGCTACCTGCTGGTGTTGCGCCTCCATTTCCTCGAGCTGCCTACCCATCCTTGCCAGATGCTCCTGCATGTCACCACCCCCAAACCTGCCATGCCCGGGAGTGCGCAGGGCGGGCCCCGCGACATCCTGCGTCATGTGAAGCAAAGGCAACATCACATATAAACGGCCTTGTTGTAATGGTCTTAAAAATCCAAGTCCTTGCGATTTCGTATGCTTGCTTGCCTTCGGGTCTCCTATCGAGTTCTCGCTCATCCTCCGAGGCCGCGGCGCGAAAGCAGAATCATACAGAAGCCCAGTGCGGCCAGGTTCTTGATACTTGCATTTGCACGGCCATGCTTGTCAAGATGGTTGAGATTGGCAACCACCTCTGGGACAGCTTTGATTTTTGAATACGGCCGTTCCAGTCTTCACACCTCGGCTCACCCAGGGAGTGCCCGCATCCCCGCAGGCTGTCACAATCAGTACCGCTCGTGCGCATAAGCCCAACCCTGCACAAGTTAGCCTGTGTCTGTGCTTCTGGGGATTGTGTGTTTTGGCCTGTGCTGACCAAACTCCGGTGCTGACAATCCAATATGCTGAGCGATAACAGTTCCGTGCATGAGCCCAATCCGGCACCAGCCTGACCTAAGGCCAGCAACACCCTGTGCGTCTAGGGTTGATGCGCACCTCTGCTGACCAAAATCAACAGCCATGTGGTACATTTCCATGAAGCTGGTCATCCGCTTAACAAGGCACATGAACACGTCAACCCATGCACCCTGCCCTGCTGATGACACGCCCACCATCAAACACTTCACAAGTGTGATCAAGAAGTTTGCCGGTTCTGGGACAGTTTGTGTGAATTGGTCTGTATTACCGCCAGCAACCATT
>QAXH01003024.1:0-44943 GCA_004335635.1 Chloromonas sp. AAM2 | reverse complement strand
GACAAAGCCCAACTGCACGATGTTAGCGTCTTCGCTGTGGCCAAGAACGCCAACAGGCATATGCTCATGATGGAACAGGTGGCAGATGTTAACGAGAGGCACTCTGCTCTGCCAATGCTGTGTACTCCCAAGATGGGCCCAGGCTACACTGTCGACACCACAATCCCCATTGTTCCATCCCAGGTTTTATGTAGTCCAGCTGGGCTGGCCATTATGTGTCATACCTGATCTGGGCACTCGCTGTGTTGATCTGCAGATGTCAGACCTGCAGTGCCTCCTGCCGGGGGGTTTTGAGGCCAAGAAGGGCCCCATTAAACGTTCCATGTTCAGCGAAGCGGTGCTGGTCCGGGCTAAGGAGCTGCAGCTGGTGGTGCCGGGGACCTACCAGTGCAGCACTGATGAGGTACACTGCTTTGCAACACGCCATGCTGGCCGCACAATGCTTACAGAACGCTGTTTTCCATGCGTTGTTCGCGTGCATGTTGGCAGGTCACATCCAAGCAAGCTGCATTGTGATCTGTTGAATGGTGCGCCGAGCCAGGGCTTCCATCCGTGATCTAAGATCTGCTTTTTAAGCAGCTGCCATCTTGTTCCGCCCAAGCCAACCTCGTAATTCAGTCATGACGTGTTTCATGACTGACCAAGCGCTGCTGTGGCTTTTCCAGGCTTTCTGTGTCTTTCTGTGTTCCATGAATCCCAGAACCATGTCATAACTCAGATGATGTGTGTTTGGTGTTTTCCAGGTCATCACCGCCACAATCCAGGCCATTCTCGTGTTCTTCCGCGAGCACGGGGTGGACGTCCAGGAGTGGCTGACTGATGACGTGGAAGTGGCCAACCTCATGAGTAAGAGCGAGCAGCTGCTCAAGCAGCACATGGCGCCCAGCCAGAGGCCTGCGCCACAGCCACCCCGCCAACCCGCACCAAGTAAGGGGTATCTCAGCTATCTTGATCTTAAGGCTGGCTCCTTCAAAGGCCCTCAAGTGCTGCTGGAATCTGACCCCACACACCGTTCGTGTTCATATGCCCATTGTTGCGTGGGAGATGCGCCTTGCAACCTGCTGCTGTGAATTATTTGCCTGCCAAACAGTGGCCTGCTGACATGTAATGTTGTTGTGTGGTGACTGGCCTGAACGTGTGGTGATGCTTCCAGGCGGCCAGCCTGGGACGCAGGGCCCAGATGGTGAGGCTGTCCGACAGTCTGCCCAGCCGCGCGTGCAACAATCACGCTGGGGCAAGCTGCAGCAACTGACAAAGGACCACGTTGTCCGGCCAGTCAGAAATGTAAGGGACTGATGGCTTTGTGTTGCAGTTATCCAGGCGCCACCTTTGCTGCACGACCGAATCAATGGAAGGGGCTGTTGGCGTTTTGTTGCTTTATCCATCGCTGCATGGCTCAGCACGCACCAGGCCAATGAAGTTGGCCAGCACAGCAGCACCACACAGTTGCAGTGAGCTTTCCTTCAACATGCAGATGACATGCATGGGCAGGTTGGGATGGCAATGCAGTGTTGTCACAGGAGGTTGGTTGGATTGGAGGTTGGTTGGTTGAAACCAGCTGGGTCTACATTTTGCCCCCGTTGATGATGTCTGTGTGCATCCGAGTCAATGCGCACAATGCACAGAGGCAGCCGCAATTCAGTGAACCCAATGCCAATCAGTATGAAACATACAATATATTCATTGGACACACTGTCTTGTTGTCATGTGTGCTCCTGTGTTGTGCAGCTTGTGGAAGAAGGCAACTAATATGAATCATGAATAGCTGTTCATTGATCGACGTGTGCTGCCGTCGTGTGTGCTACTGTGTTCTGCAGCTTGTGGAACATGCCAACGAGCTCGCTGCCGCCACTAATCGCGCAGAGCAGGGCGCCCTGGTCATGAATGTGGACCTCGACCAGGAAGAGAGGACACAGTGGAAACCACAGGAGCCCCTGACCACCTTCCATTCAAACACGAACGCCCCAGGAGATGGGCCGCAAGCTACGGGCCAGCGGGCGCTGTGGGCCGGGGGAGCTGGGGCACGGGCGGCGGGGGACGCCGTGGAAGCAGGGCAGCAGCAGGATGGCAAGGGGGCAGCGGATCAGCAGCAGCATACAATGGGAATGACGCCACGCGCAGACTCCCCCAGAGGTGGCGAACAGGGGATGGGTGCATCCTGCGGTGCGGGGACGGGGCGAGGGGGCGGGCTGACGGCGGCTACTCTCAGGGCGGCCGAGACGCTGGCTTCGGAAGCGCGGGGCGCACAGCTAGACCCGCACCTGACGCCCATGATTCTGCTGTCGGTCCAGGACCTCACAGGCCACGCCTGCCGTCTGCAAGCAGGCCACGTGACTGAAGAGGCCATTGCCCAGGTACGCATCTGACATCGAAACTCTACTATCCTGCTTGGACAATGACAACTACAATGGATGTTTTGCGTCCGACAATGCACGTCATGAAGGCAACAGCATGGTTAGGCGGCCATAGTAATCAGTGAAGTCAAGAGTCGGGATGCAGATCAGCAAAGAGTGTACTGTGCATGTGATGGTTTTGTAGGCTACCCGCAATGCACATGAGCGATTGATCTGCTGTGTTATGGCTACCTCGTTGCTCATCATCAGGCACCATTGGGCACACTCTGCAATGACCGATTCCATTGTGTGATGTGCACTTTTGCAGGCTACCCGAAACCTTCATACTGCCACTGCGGAAACCGTGCTGAAGGCCATGGCCAACTGCAAGGCTGTAGAGCAGAAGGAGCTGATCCAGAAGGCCTGCATGGACGGCGCATTCATGACAAACGCACGGACCAAGTCAATGCAGCTGCACTTTTCAGTCCTGAACACCATGTGCGCCGAGATGGGCCCAGACGCGTATGGGGACATCCTTCAAATGGCCCTTGGTGGGTGGCAAGTGGACAGGTGTGCTGCACGACATGTGCATGACTCCTGACGCTCGCAGTGTGCTTGATTACTCATGTACATCTTATGCAGATTTTCTTCCTGGTTCCGGTGTGCTATCTAGCTGCTTGCTTACCGAAATTGAGAGGTGTCGACCCAGGGCAAGCACTGGACCGAGCGCTTGCCTGCTTGTTCCAGTCACTTCTTGCCACAGAGGTGCTTTTCGGCTCACTGAATCGTGTGCTTGCTTGCTTGTGCCAATCTGCTTTCAGCCAAGGGCTGCTGTGTGCATGCGACACGAAAAACCATCATTCGCCACTGCCTGCAATGCTATGCACTTGGCATGTGCGTGCAGGCAACATGTCGGCCGGCGGGCGCACGTACTTTGAGAAGGTATCGGCCATGGCCATCCCCAAGGTGTACAACACAAAGTTCTCCGAGCGGCCCGCCTTCGCACCCAATCCGCAGGAGACTCCCTTCTTCTCACTCACCATAGACTGGGCGCAGCTGCAGGTCAGGGGTTGCATAGTCAAGGTTTCACCGGGGACCATGAACCAGCCCTGGCCCATGTGCAGCGATGGCTGCTGCTGCTCACAACACAGCAGTTCTGAGAAATTCACAAGTATTGGCTCCTTTCCAGCAGGAACATTGTAAGCAACGTTACGGTTCTGGGGCATGTATCACGCTTCATGTACATGCACTAGACTGTTCAACGAGTGCAGCATCTGATCTAAGCCTGTGATACCCACTGCTGCCTTGTATACGAACAGCCTGTGACAATCACTGCCTTGTCGCAGTGTACGTTGGCCAATGACCCCGCCTGGTGGGACACAGACAGGGCCGTGCCGCTCCCACCCGTCCCTCCCGCCAGTGCTCGCTGCCCGTCAAAGCGGGAGCTGGACGGGACTTTCATGGCGGCCGAGCCGAGCCTGCACCACCGCGTGCCGCCGGCCCCGCCGGCCCCCACCTGCCCTGACGAGCCCTTCCTTTGTGGCACCTTCATGTCAGCGGGACTAACCCTCATGATGATGAAGGAGACTAGCAACCTGCATCTTGGCTTCCAGAGCATGGAATCCAAGGTGTCTGACGTTAGGACCAATATGCAGGTGAGGCCATCTTAGGAGCAGGGGCGTGCTGACCTCAATTGTTTTTTCCTAGCTTTTTCCGTGGGGAAACAGACGACATCTGGCAAAAAAACCGATTCATAAACTGGCAGGCCTCCTACAGCTCAATCGTCATTTACAGCAATTATGTTTGGTCATTGCTGGCAATCACCTTGCCAGTACGGGTCTGCAGGGTATGCACGCCCCTATCCCTACCCCTACCCCTACCCTTACCCCATCACCCTGTCGCCTTGGTGCACACGACACTCACTCGTGCCTTTGTCAGTTCTGGGACAAAAAAAAAGAAGTTTGCCAGTTCTGGGACACTTCCCAAGAAGGCCACTGGAACCAGGGTAGGGCCTTCTTTTTTTTTGCCTTGTTGGTATGCCTGCAGAATTACGATGATGATGCGGTCAAGAACCAGCTCCGAGTCTACAGCTCCGGCAGTGCCCTCTCCCCCAGCCCATCCTCACCGGCAGCCACACCCATCCCCTCCAGGGCCTACCCCAACAGCCGCTCCTCAGCTGCACTGGGAGCACTGGCCAACGGGGACTCACGGGACATGTCCAGTTCTAGGCAGATGTCCGCGGGCATGCCACCGGCCGCGGGCTCACGTCTGTTCCACCGGAGCTACAGCATGCACGCTGACATGGCCAAACACATGGCCATAGATGGCATTGCGTGAGTGCTTGCCGTGCAGTGCTTGGCATTGCATGATTCGTCACATGCTTGAAAGTGTTGATGGTGTGTTGAGCCTCTCCTCAGGCAAAGGAGGCATGCATCCTGACCGGTTGTTGGTTGAACTTGGCTGTGCCAAACTGCATGTCTGATCAGATGCGTGTGCAGGATGAGTATCTCTTACGTTCACGCCATGGCATGATCCATCACATGGTGTTGAACTTTGGAGTGTTGGAGCCTATGATCAGGCAATCCAGAGACATGCACAGTGCTGCATTGCGTCTTGATCATGAAGTTGAACGTTTGTGTTCCTGCTCACAGGTCGAGTGACAACACAGGCTGGGCAGGCGTGCACAACCTTCAAACATCGGCCGAGGAAGAGGACCAAGACGTCGGAGGTTCAATGGACATATACGGGTTCCAGGTGGGTCACACATGCCGTGTGCGTTTGGCACCATAGCCAAGTTGAACCGAGGCCATCTGCATGCTTACACCGCTTCATACACTGTCCCAAGGCTAGGTTGCAACTCTGCCAGTGCCTACAGACGCTACTGTGCCAACAAATCATCAGCAGTGTGCTTGTGCACCTGCCTTGTTCACCATGCTTGCGTGGCCTTTGTTGCCAACCATTCTGATCCATGGCCATCCTGTCCGCCAGCCTGATGCATCCGTGCCTCCACCAGCCTGATGCGTTCATCATGCACCATCCGTGTTCGGAGTTCGTTTGCTTGTGCTTGACCAGCGTGTTGTTCGTTTCTGCAGCCGATCGTGACGCCCCACACCGAGTACTTTGACCAGCCCGACGTGTGCATCATGCACAGCAACACGGAGCTGCGCCGGGGCGAGGCCCTGCACCTGGATGGGTGCGGAGCACCGCCTCTCATGGAGGAGTCACTGGGAGAGGACCATACGTGCTTCAAGGTGGGCTGGGTTTGGGGTATAGCTGTGTTATGGCATGACATACGGTGGTCGGGTCAAGAGGGTTAAAAGCTGTGTATGAACATGTTGTCGTGAAATTGCATGACGTAGCGCAGTCGTAGGTTTACAGGGCTGTTGTCGCCAAGCACGTCTGACTGCTGTTCTGACTGCTTGTACACTGTGACTGCATATGTATGCCAAATCTCAAAGCACTGCTCAGCATGCACAGTGAATGCACACACATCAGCATCGTGAGGCACCACTCAGCACGTTGGAGTATGTTGTTGGGCTTGATATGCAGGTCATGTTCAGCATGCTTGCTGATGGCACCATGGGCTGCGAGGTGGAGGTGTGCCACACCACCCTCACGTGGCCATACCTCACGGAGATGAGCCTGGTCAATGCAGTCGTTTCCGTCTTCGTGCCCACCTGGTGCCAGGGCCCAAAGCCTGTAGTGGACACCCTGCTTCTGAAGGTCTACCCATGGCTCTACTTCAACCTGGTCGTACGCAATTCACAGGTGGGGAGGTGATCAGCTAGCAGATTAGCCCTCACAGGTGGCGGGAAGGGCCAGCGGCAATCTAGAATACGTGATGTCAGGGTCCCCGCTTACTGTCTGGGAGAGTGGCAGGCTACAGTACAATGCCACGTCTGGGTGCACGTGTCTCTGTTGTGATGGGAGGCAGTCCTTGTGTAAAGCCTGCAAATAGCGAGGTGAAAGGTGATTGGTATGGACCTTGGCCTGCACCAAAATCAAAACAAGCAAAGGTACAGGAGCCCTGAACCAGGTGCTGCTGTTCAAACACCGGTCAAACACATCTGGGCACTTGTCCAGCAATGAGCAAGGAACACGAAAACTCTTTGCATAGGGTGCATCACACAGACTTCCCTTCTGTCACGGCAGGCTTCCCTGAGTTCGCTCCACCCTTTGGGCCTCCTCACAGTTTGTTTGCATCTGTTCGGTGCAGGTGTTCTTGCCTGTCCTGTCCGTCCACATCCCGCCTGAGTTGTCAGAGGGCAGGTCGCAGCCCGTGCAGCTGAGCTGGCCCACCCTTCACAAGCTCTTCTACAGCGTGCTGCAGGGCGGCAGACCACGCAGACGCGCAGCGCCAGGTGTGTCTGATGAAGTAGAAGATTGCCATTAGATCGTTGTCCCAAATCTCAAACCGGTGCAGAAGCTAGAGGCCAGAGAAGCCCTAGAGGCCAGGCACATGACCCTCCCAAGGCATGCAGGGCATACAACTGAGTTGGAGCACAAGCCTGCAACGGGTTTGTACAGTGTTTTGGTTGCAAGACTGCCATGCTGGGTGAACGACGGCCTAATTTTGCTGATTGTCGCTCTAAATCACGGAGGCGTGCATGCCACCGATCGCATGGTCCGTGTGCGCGTCTTCCTGCATGGCGTGCAGATGATGCTACCCTTCTAGGCTACCCGCCTAACTTGGACGATACAGGGCTGGCCTTCAGCACATCGGTTTTCCGACTAGGGTACTTCTACGGTGGTGACGGGGAGAGCCAGCTGCAGGTGGACCTGCGCAATGCAGCTGGGTTCGTTCGCCTTCAAGGGGCATGTGTGACAAACTTCCTGCTACCCATCAAGGTATGGTGTTGCCGTACTGCATGTAAGCCTTATCAGTTCGCAAACTAGTCAAGCTCCCCAAAACCAAGTCGTTGTCATGGGGAACTGTGCCATGCGTGAAGATGCAACAGACAACACACGCTCATGTATATCAGGAGAGTCTCATTGCACCAAGGATGTGACACAGCATGGTAGCTGGCCAAGTATCCTTGTGCTTGGTTGTGCACGCAGCGCCTGACCATGGCATGGATCAACAACAGCCCGCGCTTCCAGGAGTCTGAGCAGCTGCACAAGTACATCATGTGAGCAGACCAATGGAGGCTAAGGTGTATGTATGCCACGTGTTTGGTCACAGCACCACTGAATCGCCAGACTTTTGTGGCTTTTGCATGAATCACCACTTATACCTTGGTAGATGCAAACGCACAGCAGCTGGAGTTTTACGCAGTTTGCTGCTGTGCACTGCCTAGTCAATGCTCTGGCTAAGCACTTTCTTACAAATGGCGCCTCGTAGCTGTGTCCGTACTTCACACATGCTCCTGTGCCAATGGCAACAGATGCACTTCCCTCCGTGTTGGCATTGCCCATGCAGGCTCGCACGCACGCTCACTTTCTGGTGGAGACAGTGCCTGCGGGCACGTCGCAAGTCTCGCAGCGGTGTGAAGAACTGCGACGATCGGCTTCAGGCGCACGCACAGTCGGCTGCTTCGGCGACCGGGGCGGTTTGGCCGGGTGGAGCGACCGGAGGGCCAACCAGTGCTCTGGGTGGTCGACGGATGTTGCAAATTGGGGACCATGTTGACGAAGGAAGCAGCACTATCAGTCGCAAGGGTGCCAGTGCTGTCAAGGCAGTGCTCAAACCGCACGTGAGTGATCGGCAGCAAGCCACACAGCATATTTTAGGGCATCACAGCAAAGGTGTTCACTTTGTTCAAAGGACTGCTCAATTGATTGCCTTTGTAAGCAGATGGTATATATGAGTGATGAATGTCCAGAAACTGTGAGGGTAGCCACTGCCCTGACGCGCCCCTGTCTTACTCACGTTCGTTTTGTCTGCAGGAGCAACTGCTTGCTCTGGCTCTGACCCGTGCCAAGCACTTGATGGACGATCACAACATTCAAATACCGGAGGAAACTGACCTCAAGCAACACCATGGGGCAAGGGTGAGGCCCGCAGATGATTATGTGACAGCGAATACTCACTCAGGCACTCCAGATCGTTCAAATCAGTACTTACAGCTTGCGTTGCTGCTAGTGATAGTCCTGCAATAGCTTTCAGCTGCAATGGCTATTAGTTACTACTAGTTAGTTGGTTAATGCAATTTACTCATGTGGCCCAGCAGGTGGAACGGCAAACATGGCGCAGCACCCTCCGGTTGGAACTTGACACATGCATGGTCAGAGCGGCGTTCTCACACGTGCCGCTGTGGCAGGTGCGTGCAACTGCAACTGACAAATCAGGGATGTTACTTTATGAAGTAGGACTCGAATACGTATGTTGGTGTCCCCGGTTGGCTTGCTGTATTCTTATGCTCACAGCATGATGACCTCTTAGTCTCCTGGCTCGCCGTATGCCTCAGGTGCCATTTGTACAGCCTCTCTTGCTCGCAGGTGTCCCTCATGCTTCCTGCTTGTGTCCTTATGCTTCACACAGCCTGTCTTGTATATCACTCATGTGTGCTTGCTCATGTGAGCTTGCTCATGTACGTAGCCCAAGGCCTCTGCTTGTGCCCTGCCACTGTGTGCCCAGATGCTGTCTCACGACCTGGCCCTGCTCTCTGCACACATGACGCCCGGCAAGGGTCCGGGAATGTTCCCGCTCGCCAGGCACAAGATGACCCCAGAGCGCCTGGCAGCGGTGTTGTCCATACCTCCTGACATACAGGAGACAGCATGGCACTTCCGGCGCAGGATCCAGGCAAGTGGGCCACATGATAGCAGTGCTGCAGAGGACTCAGTCGGGTGCAAAACACAAACAAACACGTGCCCAACGAGCTCAATAACTTCTGATGGTATAAACTGATGGATAATCCAGACATTCTGGCAACCTCTGCTTGTCTCCCTCTGGCACTGCCTGTATGCATAGTCCTAAGATGTATGTGCATGTCCCAGCCTCACATATTTATGCAGTGGCCATGCAGCTTGTCTCACCAGGATGTGTGTTTCTTTCTGCAGAAGATGGAGCTCAATCTGGAGCGTGTCTCGTTGATCATCTGCAACGACAAGAGCAATTCCTTCGGTGCACCGGATGTGCTTCAGGCCTGTGTGGACCGAATGTACGCCAGCCAGATAACCGACTTCATGTGAGTTGGTTGCAGAACATGCTGATAGCCTTGGCAGCACCACACTACACAGCTGCGATCAAGCTCGTTGGGCTTGTGATGGGTACCACACTGTGCAGTCGCGGTTCAGCTCGTTTGACAAGTACCTGACGCAGAGTCTAATGGCAGCAGTCAAGTAGATAATGAACTAAGCACAGTGTGATGCTGGCATGTTGTGGGAAGGCAGGAGCTGCTTGGAGTCAGAGGCTGCATCCAAGCTCAAAGAATTGATTGGTATCATGCACATCAGCACTGGGTGACTCGGTGCTGACCGTTGATTGACCGTTTGCACAGGTTCTTTGGCCACAAGCCCCAGCAGACCGGCAATGTCGAGGTCGTGTTCAGCGTCAACTACCTTAACAACAGCACCAGCAGCTGGGACGTCATGATGGAGCCATGGCCCGTGGTGCTCCTGCTCAGCAACCCAGTCAACAAGATCTTCAAGGACAACAGAACCATGTGAGTGAGCCATAAGCACAATGCCAAACATCAGGTCACCAGCGCAAGTCCTGCTTGACGTTCGGTACTGCAGGGAACATGCATGGCCAGATTTCAGGTTTCGTCTCCTTGCATATCCTCATCGTCAAAGCATATCTAGCACAGTCAAGATCTGCTATGAGTCAAGCTAGCTTGCATGCATCACTAAAAGTGCATCTCGCCCTTGCCATGCATGAACTGGTGCTCAGGTATGTTGGCGTTCAGTCCAGCGAATCCCTCAAGGCTATCTTCCACCCAGCAGCTCTTCTCACCATTGGCGATACCCTCGCTCTAGCCAAGGCCATGCAAACTCCCACCGCCCCATTGCCCTTTAGCGTGCGCACCACACACACAGGTGATCCTCAGCACCACCACATGGCTCTTCATGGGTCAACCCACGGTACTGCAGCTCGGCACAATGTCTCTCCAAAAATTACGCACTTGACAATCATCAAGCCAAGAACGCTCACTGGTAGCAGGATGCACAGTACGAATGTCATCACTAGCAACACGGTTCCATGCTGAAAGACACAGGCGATGGCGGGGTTTTTTGGGCTTAGTACCAGCAGTTCTCTGCAAGCAGGGCGATGTTGCGCATGGAGTACTTTGAGCCATCTTCTGTTCGATTTGTCGGAGGATACAGATGTGAAAGGGCACTCATACACACTCACTCGCTTGCTCACTCACCCACTCACTCACACAGCCTCGCCAGAGAACAGTGGGGGAGGCTACGCACAGGCACCGGGCGGGTTTGGCGGCTCGGGCCGGCCCACCTCGCCCAACCATTCTGACGTACCCCCTGTGGAGGAGCAGATGGGCCTAACCATGCCAATCACGAGCAGGGTGCCGCAGAGGTGAGGTGCATGCATGCCATGCACGCACTGGAGCAGAGGTCGGGCACGGGCACTGGCTGGCTCTTGAACACACACGTAATTCAGGTAAATGAAACAAGCCATAAGTGCCATGCAGGTCACCGGGAGCAGAGGCTGTGCACTGGCACTGGCACTGGCTGAGGAACATGCATGTAACGCAGATAAGCTAAACTGTTGCAGTGATGCAGAGGATCGTCTCGAATGCCTTTGGGGCATTGTTTGCAACAATTGCTTAGAATGCAATGATTCAAACGGTGTTGCGCCACGTGTTACAACAATTGCTGAGGCCAGCGCAGGCAGGGTTTCGATTAGGCAGGCAGGCCAAAACAATTACCGTAGGTACGTAACTACGGTCATATGCGACTTTCAGAGAAATTATTTGATTGCCGTAGGTACTGTAACCACGGTCATACCCAAACTCGCTGAATAATTCGCTGAATATCAATGAATTGCCATAGTATAGCTACGGTCGCCTGCGCGGCGCCTTCTTTTACCTTTTTGGTGGGGACGGCGCGCGAATGGAGCCAACCGCAGACCTTGCAGCAGCACATCCGACACAGCATTCAATATGCCGGCTGGACGCCCTGCGAGCGAGCTGCCAAGGCTACCAAAGCGTCTGCTGGGCAGGCGGCAGGAGCAGACCAGCCAGCTGATGCAGAGCCAGGAGTTGCGGATGTGCTAGATCTGATATCTGCGCCTGATGATCAAAGAACGTGTGTCTGAAGCTAAGCTAAGCTGTGGATGTAAAGTGTTGCCGCACAAACAAACTGTCACTTTGCAGATTTGAATCGTGTACCTACGCACTGTGTCAAACAAGCCACGATGTAATTAATTACCGATGCTTTGTGAACTACGGTCGAACTCTTTTCTGTTGAAATGTCATTGATTCCGTGGTTATAGTACCTACGGGGCTTCTAAAACTGAATTGATTATTCCTCGTACACCGTAGTTTTTTTGGCCAAAATTCAAACAATTGAAACTACGGAGTAGCTACGAACTACTGCTAATCGAAACCCTGAGCGCAGGTTGCATCGCTTCATAATGACAAGCTATGCTGTTAAAGGCACGCCTTTCAATTGCTGAGCTTGCCCGGCCTTCTCTGTTTGTTGACATGGTATGTGAGATCTGTCAGCTTCTGATCACAATGGGAAAGTCACTTGGCCTGTGCAGGTACCTGATCCTGAACCAGACGGGCATGACAATCTGGTATTGGCGGCCAGCAGCAGACGGCAGCAGCCGAGCAGTGGACGCTTGCAAGCTCAACCCCACTGGACGTGGTCAGGAACTGAAGGTAGGCACATCCAGATTGAGCTGGGCTTTCAGCTACCGTCACAGGTCAACCCCTATGAATCAACACTCGTTGGACACCTTCAGGAAGGGATAGTGTCACAAAGGATACAAGGGATCGTGTCGCTTTCAGGAAGGTCAGTGCAACGACACTGCGGACGGACTTGCAGCTCTGAACTACCATTAGTAGTGTACAGGGAGGTGTGCCATGTTGACATCCTGCGCAAAGGCATTGTTGTGTAGGCCTGACCTCCCACATCAACTGGTGCAAGCCAGGTAAGGTATATCACAAGCATTGGTTCACCTACGTCCTGTCTATCGTACCTTGCAGGTCCAGCCAATGCACAAGTCATGCAAGATGGTGGGCGCGGGTGGCGTGGTCATCACCCACATGCGGGCTGGGGTCATCAACATCCAGTTTGAAGGAAGCTGGATGCCGCTCACAGGTAGCTCACGGGCTTGCAAGCATGCAAGGGGCTCAGAAGCATACATGCCATTCAGGGGGTCTCGGCTTGCTCCTCAGCCGTGTAGCCTTACATCATAATACATGTATTATGCGCGTAATACACACAGCTTTATTCTGCTACCCATGCTTAGCTGTTCCTGGACTCCATTTATTCTTGTTCCAGGCGCCCGTTGAAGGTCATGCTGTCTGGAACTGTCACCATGCACATGTAAACCGTTAACCGCTGGCTGACGTGCTTCTCACACGGCAAGACATGCGCAGTTGGACACAACCATCCCTGATTCACAAACTCACCTCGTTACAACGCTGCTGTTTCAGATGTGAGCACGGACGTTGTGGGCAAGTACTGCTACTACCTGGACATGCCTTTGGAGCAGCGCAGGGTGCCGCTCATTGTGGACGTGGCCCTCATAGGCAGGACCAAGATCATCAAGCTGCACAGCGCTCTGTACGTCGAGGTAAGGCTGGGGCATGCAGGCAGGAGTACGTGTGCATCTAGGAAGGTTGACCGACGCAGAAGTTCCACCCATGGACTAGCAGGGGCATTGGCGTGATGCTGAAGGTTGGGCAAGGGAATGCAGATGTAGGGCAGACATGAATCTGGTCACGTAGCAAGAAACCAGGGGCTCACAGCATGACAGTAGGCAGGGCGCAGACAACCGGTTCAAAAGCAAATGACGTTGTCCAAACACAAAAGCACAAGGTTTTGGCTGTCGGACTTGGCGTTCATGGTGGCAGGTAACTTGGCAGTGGTACTGGGCCAGGATTAGGCACGAATATCTGATTGCCTGTCCAATCTGGTGCTTTCCTGCCTGCTGTTGTCCGCGCAGAACAGCACAACCATGGATTTGTCCTTCCGGCTGCATCTCACGTCCGTCAGCCTGGCTCAGCAAATCGTGCCTGCCCCAGGCGATCAAGTGCTGGACGAGCACGGCATCAGAATGAGGCTGTTGGCACCAGGGCAAGGTAGGTGCAGGCCAAATGAGTGGGACCATGCATTGTTCAGTCAGTTACTTTTCACCTGGGTGGGAGGCATATGAAGAGGGCTTCTTTTGGCGCATGACCCGGTTTCCCAACCAAACTTGAATGGAGTAGAAAGGCACGTGTACGCAGGGTGTATGATATGGCACATGATCCAGTGGCCAACCTGTTGACTATCAAGACGTATGGAGGCTGTGGTGTGAGCAGACCAGTCAGCTGTCCTTGGGCCCGTGCACAGTAGCATGCCTACTTGCGTACAGCAGGCTCAGCCCTGTCCCCTTGCTCTGGCTTATGCCTTGCTTCTTGCCCTGGCTTGTAGCAAGCCAACCCAAGCCCTTGCTTCTGTGTTGCTTCAGGTCGTTACCTTCCTGTGGTGGCATGCCTGGATGGTGTGTTGTATCTGGAGCCACGGGGGTACATGGCAGCACAGCACGACGTGATTCGCCTCTTCCCGGACGTCAACGCCATGACTGAGCAGCAGGGTTACATCTGCTGTGAGCCGCTGCCGTCTCAAGACCCCCTGGCAGATGCGATTCACTTCACAAGCAAGGTGGGCGATCAATGGGGGGTGGACGTTGAATGTGTCAATTGAACACTGCAAAGCACAAACTGATGCGTGTTCACACTGGGATGGCCATGCAGTTCAAGAGCGGCTTGTCACAGTGCTGGCTTTTCTGTCCCCTCTGTTCTGTGCCCACTTTTCTGTCCCTCTCTTCTGTCCCCTCTTCACTGTTCCTTTCAATATGACAGTTTGTCTGGCTTGTCTCACGTGCATAGATTAAAGTCAAGTCACGTGTGGACTGGCGGCTGGGCACCCATCACGAGGTGGAGGTCCTCTACCCAGGAGAGTTCACACGGGCCGCCCAGCCTCTGGAGACAACAGTCAAAATCAAGCCCACAGTGGTGCTCACCAACAGCCTACCCTACCACATGCAGGCAAGTGTTCACGCCATCAGGACATGGCATGGGTGCGGTATGAACGACCAGCTGCATATGCAGTAGCCTAGGGTGAGCACAGTATGACCAGCATAGCTGGTACAATAGAAGCACGTGTTGTCAGATGCCTGCTTGACAGCACAGAGGCCGTTCAAATCACTATCAAAGCAACCTTTGAGGGAAATGATCGCCTGCCTGCACACTATGTCACCGTTTGAGTCGTCCATGCCTGTCCTGCAGGGCTACGTGGTAGCTATGCGTGAGCCGCTTGATAGCCCAATGATGCCGGCGTCTGGGGCCCTGACGAGCAGGAGTGCGCCCCACCCTGCGCCCGTCCGCCCGTCCACCGAGCACCCGCTGGCCCAGGGCAACCAACGCCCTGCCGCATCACCAGCTGTGGCCATGCGAGCCAGCATCACCAATGTAGGTACCGTATCATCGCTACAATTAGTCAAAATTAGATGCCTGTTATTCTAAAACTCCACATGATCTTGCGTGGACGTTGAAACACTCGTTAGTATCACCAATGTAGAGACACTCAAATCCTGATCAATGGGTTTGAGATCTGTGGCAGCCGGCTCGTGGGAACCTGCACTGAGCTTTTGATTGGTGGCGCCGGCCTGGCATCTTCCATAACGGAGCCAACTGGCATGGATATGGTTCTGAATCTAGGGCTGTTCAAGGTTGTTTGAGCGGTCCTGTTCCAGGGATGGCAGGCAACTGACCCACGGATTGGCCGGTGTGGCTCTGATTGTCAGAAAATCCACGAAGTCTGCGGTCCTGGTCTTTGCATTCTGCGCTTGCCTATCATGTGGGTCTGGTTGCAACAAATGGTCCCTCCTCTGGGAAAGGTGCGTTGCGACGATGCAGTTTGAAGGCAATGACCTTCGCTGTCGCCTGTGAATTGCAGGTGTTCAGGTCTGGCACTGATGGATTGGACCAGGCAGCTGTTGAACGCCATGAAGAGGAACAAGCTAGGTGTGTGTGACTGATATGGCCGCCACGCGGAAGTGCTGGACATGGTCGTCATGAAAGTGAAGTATTTCTTCCTGGGAGTTCAGACTTTGTCGACGCCATCCTTGCTTACCCAAAATGCTACGACAATCCCAACACTGCTGCTGTCAACTTTGTGCAGGAAGTTAGAGACAGGGTGCTCAAGCTCGCTTGCTGATTGCGCTTGTTCGCTTCCACTGAAATGCAGGTACATGGCCACAGTAAACAGCTTCTACCTCCTAGCGTACAAGCTCGGCAAGCAGCGCCGCTATCGAGAGCTCACCAGCATGCCTCCTGCGGGGTCGGCTGAAGTTAAGCGGATGATGGTGGGCGCCATGCGGGACGAGCTTCGTTGGGCTTGTCCGCGCTGCCGCGAGAACGACCTACTTCACCGCGCCGATTTGGAAAAGGACAACGCAGACTGGGACAAGGTAAGCACACATCCGGGGTCAATCGCGTTTTATGTATTTGTCGGCCCACAGCACGTAGAAGCCGTTGCTCAATGCATGAGACTCATAGATGTGGTTGCACGTAGGTAAGCTTGGGCCGTGTTGGTGCCACGGGCTGTGCTTGCCGCGTAAATCCGTGCAATAGATGTGGCTTCTCCGTGCCCTCAGACTTGCCTGGGCCACCTCCACACGGACAGCTCACACATAATGTACATGTTCTGCATGTGCTTGCAGCTTTCCTGGGCTGAACTGGCCGGTGCAATCAAATGGTGTCTGTCCAACGTCAGCCTGGTGGCCATCCAACCGGGCAGCAGCCAGAGCTTCTATGTGCAGATGAACGAACCCGTGTACATGTCTCTCAAGGTGCCAAAGCTATCGCTGCAGTCGGAAAGGTACGTGCCACGCATTGAGCCTGATTGCTACGGATCAGCCCAGAGATTTAGGGCAGGTCCTCACATGTAAAACCCTGCAGAAACAAGTGAAAACGGGTCTTGGGCGGGTCATGAATGGACTCACAAAGCTTCGAATATGTCTAGCCCTGCAGAAATATGGGTGAAAACATGAAGTACAATGAAACACGACATGCAAAATTGTCGCAGGTACAGGTACCGTTGCATCCCGCCAACTGGCCAAGTATTAGCCTCCATGTGTTTGTGCAGGCCCTGCATCATGAACAAGCAGGTGGTGACCCACAGCCTAACCCATCAAGACAAGAAGGACCCCCTTCGTTGGCTCAAGATGAGGCAAATCGATGCCCCAAGCGCGCTCACAAAGTACGCACACGAAGCAACATGCATGGCATGTGCGCACGCACGCATACCAGTGCAGAGCGACTGGCCAGCTGTGTGGCAGGAAGCATGCCCGCTAGATGTATACTGTTCGACTTGCCGGACGACACAGATGTAAAAATCCACCACCCACCCACCCAGTTGCGTCACCAATTACAACGCTCCATCCGATCTTCTGCTCGCAAAGATTGCCAAGGAGTTGGCAATCGTACTCAGGGTTCAGCACTGTCACGACAGCAGCACAACCATTGACAAACATGACAAGGCTAATGCATCACTGGTAGATGTATACCCATGCAGAGTGCCTGGTCAAGTGTGCAGGGAGAAGCACTGAGCGACACCTTACTATCCAGGCAAATCATGTGCATCAGAGTCTGTTCCATGTTGTCTCGGCCTTCCACCTACGTTTCAGGACTGATGCTGCCGCCTCCTGGCATGTGCTCAAAGCGATTGAGATTGAGAGTCTGCGCAAGGCACAGATCCAGCCCCGTGCGGGCGGTGGTGCACTAAAGCGACCGTCAAGGCAAGCAGGACGCCTGGGTGGACTGTTTGGCAGGTGAGGAGAGCTTGCAACCCCTGCTTTTGTGCTGAACCGAAGCAATAAATCATGGCTGCAAGCGGTGGTGTTTGTTGATGGCAGGTCAGTGAGCACTTTGTCAGGCAGCACAAAGCTGATTTGAAGCATTGATGGTTGTGTAGGAGCTAAACTGTAAGGCTAGGTGTGTTGAGCAGGGTGAAATGTGCATCTGGGGGTGCTGCACGTGCGTCCCACCACCTCAGTCCTCAAGCAGACCTTTGCCAGGCTTGTAGCAGACCTTCCTCCTATTTGTCTTCATGTTCAGGCGCAAGTCCCAGTCCACGGGCTTTTCCTCCCTGTCAGAGGCTGCCTGGTCCTCGGTGTCCCCCGACCGAGCCATCACCGTTCAGATGATGGTGGTTTCAGATCCACTGGTAGGCAACAAGCTCTGCAGGTCTGGGGACACATGATGCGCCAGTTGAACTTGCGCAAGAACCAACGGTCATCAAACATGTGATGCGCACCCATCTGCGTTCACAACGTCAACGCAATACTTCAGATAGCTCCAGGAGCATTGAGAAGATCACAGGAGTATGGAGAAAAATCCCTGTACTGAATCCATTGTAATTCAAGATAAAATGGAGAAAACACTGTATTACCATGTGCTGCAGGCCCTGCCTCACACTACCACTACAAGCACCCTCGGGCACTAACCCTAGCAGTCCTTTGCAACGCGAGTATGAAAATGCTGTATCTGGAGCTTGAGCTGTACAATGTGCTTGCATTCTGTGCCACTTGTCGGAGATGCAAACAGGCACTCGCTCACTCACTCAACCCTGGCTGTCCAAAAGGTGTCATCCCTTGCCCAAAGCACTTTGAGAAACAAACACCTGTGCTGTGTGTGTTGCTCCAGGGGCCTGGGGAGATGG
Source organism: Chloromonas sp. AAM2 (assembly GCA_004335635.1). Classification (NCBI taxonomy): domain Eukaryota; kingdom Viridiplantae; phylum Chlorophyta; class Chlorophyceae; order Chlamydomonadales; family Chlamydomonadaceae; genus Chloromonas; species Chloromonas sp. AAM2. Next base: position 26,767 of record QAXH01003024.1, on the reverse strand, counting down.
GGCCGTCAGCCACGCGCCGGGCTGCCAATCAATACCACAACAGCACATTCAACCGCGGCGGCACCCGGTCAGCAGTGACGCTGCCATCACAAGGACTGGACTCGGAGTACAAGTGAGTCAACAGTTCACTTGTATAGCATGTGTGGGTGTGTGCACCACGTGGGTTGCTGTTACCGTCCTGCGTGCAACCTGCTGCTCCTGGCAGAGGCTTGCCGCTTCAGTTCAATCGTGACACCACTTCGAGATTTGTCAGGGCGCTATGGCACACTGCCCTAGTCATACGATGGCCTGTGGCTGTGCAACTATTTCCATCCAATGGCATGTAGCATCACAGATGGGGCAGACTTTATCCTGACCAGTGCCAGTTTGCCCTTGTGCTGCAGTGGAACCAGTGCTTGTGCTGACCGTTGCGGACTATTGGCCCCTATGGGCCCCTTACCATTGTGCTTGTGAGATGTTAGCGTAATTCAAGCTGGAATAGCATGTGAACCTTCTGCACGCACAAGTGCTTTGCCTGCAAACTATTGACGATTCTGGCCAACAACCTCTGGTGTTGCTGTCCTGGCACACATGCACCAGCGCATGTAATTGCCGGCTCTGGTTTGCCTTCAGGGTTGCGCTTGTGATCCACATCCGGCCAGACCCGCCTGAGACTGCGGAGGCAGCTGCCGTGGTGACCAACACAATCAGCCCGCGCCCAAGGGCACTGCCGCAGCGCATGAGTTTCCTCAATCGCTTTAAGCGAGGTGAGCTGCTCACTGTTGTAGATTGCTGCGACAAGACCGCGTCAAATCACACCTTGGTGTGCAAGTGCTTCTGGGCCTGACTCATGCAATGACTCATAGCCTAACTCATCACTCATAGCCTGACTCATAACATATAGCCTGACTCATGCATAAACTGTGGGCAGAACGCTAATGCATCACCTATCGTACAGTAACGTTTCGACTTGTGAATGGTGTCAAGTGTGGCCACCCGTTCTGTGTGCAGAGACAAGCTCGCAAGGCAGTGTGGACCTGGGTGCAAACTCCCCTGCCCACAGAGACAGGGTAGTGGCAGTGCTGGTGCATGCTGTGGAGGATGACCCTGACCGCCCTGTCAGAGTGCACCTGGCGCCCGTCTACCAGGAGCCGTTGTCAATGCGCAAGGACATGTCACGGTCTTTGGGCGGTTTCTTCAAGGGGTTGGGCAGCCGCTCATCCAGGCATGAAGGGACCGGCATGTCCACCTCCCTGTTCCAGGGCCTGTCAGGTGGGTGAGAGCACAGAGCAAGACATGGAGCTGTCCAGGTGTGCACGTGTGTACATACTTGAGCAAGAGAGACGGACAGATGAGCGATAGTCGGAGTATGATCATGTAAACAGAATGTGAGAGAATGAGCTTTCATTGCATGTAACTTACAAGCATCTTACACAGCATTTGCTCCCATTACTGATCTCCACAGGAGCTGTACTTGTGTGCATGTGTATTACATACGGAAGCAAGAGGTGGAGAGAACCGAGACAGATGAGGAAAGCAGGCGCGCAGTAGAGGCACAAATCTGCTGTGCGTACTGTGCACACATCCAGTCATTCACCTCCTGTGCACCTTCTGTGCACACATCCAATCATTCAACTCTTGTTGTGGCTGTGACAGGATTGGCTAGCTAACCTTCGACATTGACCTTACCACTTAACTACGCACTCGCCCTGCAGCATCCGGCCGCCACACAACAACACTGGACAGCCTGCCCCACCTGGACACCCCCAGCGGCCGGACAAGCTCTGTCACCAGCCCCGGCCCCGGAACCTCAACTGGCGCAAGCCCTTTCAGACCAGGCCCGGCTCACACCTTAGCACACCCACACATGCACCGGCACATGCACGTCTCAGCGCCTATGTTCCCATTGAGGGCGGCCGACAGTGACAGGAGCCACCAGCTGCCGTTGGCTCTGCATGGCAGGGACGCAGAGCAGCAGATTGCGGAGGACCCATGCACGAGTGCTGAGTTTGCAATACCGTCAACATTCAACGTGGCAACAGGGGCGTTCGAGAGGGGCGTGACGCAGTTGCAGCCAAGCAGGGAGGCTCTTGGGGATGCCAGCAAAGTGAGCATGGCGAGTGGGGATCATGATGAGGTGGTACAAGGGTATTTTGACCAGCCGCAGCCATACGCTGGCTCGCTTCGTACACGCGACAGCACGCCGGACGCCATTGCCTGTGATTCGCCTAACCTACCACCTGCACTTGTACCCAAGGTAGGTAATGCCTGTCTTTGTTCAGTCGTTTCTAGAATCAAAAGCATCAGCAACCAAAGGCCAGGGTCAAAGCAATTACTGGTTCAGCCACGTAGCACAGCTGCTGTTCAACAATTGCAAGCCAGAGTTGTGACCAACAGTGCCAATGCTTTTCAGCATGGACTCACCTCTTGCTTTTGTCTGCTGTTGCGCGTTTGCTGCGAGATTTCCGCTTGCAATGACTGGTGGTTGTGCTGCTCTGCTCCGCAGGATGGCTCCCCTGTCCTCCGGAGTGTGTGGCAGGACAACCCCGCCTTCAGCCGAGGCACCACGGCCTCAGCCAGCAGCGGCCAGAACCAGCTGCCCATCCGAGTGCCCATCCAGGGCACCAGCAGCGGCCCCGCAGCCAGCACAGCTACTAGCCCTCGAAGGGGAGGCAACGGAGCCACACGTTTCTCCATAGCAGCTATGGGCAGTGGGGGTTCGTTGCCTGACCTGCCAACAAGTCGAAGTGTTGGCCAGCCAGGGGTCGAGGGGATCGGTGACGGGCGCATGGGTACTGCAGAAGATGGATTGGACGGCAGTGTCACACCGCAACCGGATCGGCAAGCGGGAGCCGGGGACGGGGGCAACGGGCCGGATGCATCTGCATCTACTGGTCGGACTGCCAGCCCATATAATCACCAAAACAGCAACGGTGGCAGTGGGAGCGTGACAATGGCTGTGCCTTCGGTGGTAGCCAACCGTCTTCAGGACAACCCCAGGCCCCCCTTGGCATACCCAGACAGCCCAACCCGCGGCGCCGACACGATTAGCGAGGCGCCAAGCAGGCCAGATGACAGCCCACCACCCTTTCCCTTGAATTCTGACACCGCTGACAAACCACCAGGGCATGATCACGGCGCAAGCCCGTCGCAACAAGGCTACGCAGGCGCTCGTCCGTCGATGCGATACAGGAACAGTCAGTCAGGCACCAGCTGGCCTCGCCTTAACACCGAAGGCAAGGCCGGCCCCTCTGGCATGCGATGCACAACAGGCAGCCAGGCGGGCAGCCGCAACGAGTTCCCAGTCAGCCCATCCGCATCAGGAGCTAGCTCAGCAATGACTGCCATCGTCCACTCCAACAACAGCCCTGGTTTGTTTGCGAATTGTGGGGAGGACGGGGACGTCACTAGTGCGGCCTCGCCCGCTCCCCAACGCAGCTTGACCTCTGCATCTCCTTGGCTGCAAATGCCACAGGACGCCCCCACACTTTACCCTCCGGCTTCTGGTGCCGGTTCACAAACAGCTCGAGACGAGGAAGACCGTTATGTGGCAAATCCGACTATGCCGTCCCTAGTACAACCGCCGGAGCCACAGCAGCAAGCATCTCCCCCTGCGGCAAGTGCGTTAGCAATGCACAGCTCCCCAGCCACACCAGAGCACCGGCCGCTGGGCCTGGCGTCAGAAACGAGCAGCAACTCAGGACGCTTACGCCACTCAGGCGGTCTGCGATCGTCCTCAGCAGACTGGCCTGCACCCTTGCGGCTGACGCCATCGGGCGAAATCCAACCCATGCCAAACCAGGGCGGCAACAACTCCCTTGCTGCGATCATTGAAATGCCGTCCATGTCCATCACACCAAGGGCTCAGAGCTCCGGCTTTCCACGGCTGAGCGAGCCTCTGCCATCTGATCAGTACGAGGAGACGGAGGAGGGGTCGGAGGGCATGGAAGAACAAGGGCTGAGAAGCTTCCGCACGCCAGGCCAGCAGTCGGAGACCCCACCGGCCATGCCAGGGTCGTCTAGAAGACTCAGCAAGCGAACAGGCGCTGGGGCACCAGTGAGTGCACAGACACTGCATGAGTCAACGCCACATCGGGTGTTGTGTTCACGATTCAAGGTCGAACCAGGTGGTAATTCCGCGGTTGCCCTGGCTGCACATGCAGGGCTCGGGTTGGCTTCAGGATTTGTGGTTAACCGTGACGGCTGAGACAGGAAGGCAGCGCTGAAGCTTGCACAGTAATGCGCTAGGTCAATGCCAATGGTGTTAGGTTCCATGCTTTACACATGGGTCCGCCTTGGGAATAATCGCTGGATACCCGCACACCCCGCATCTTGCCCTGTGCTTCCTTTTCACACTTTAACCCACGTTGACTCCTGTTTGCAGACAAGTGTCGACTCGCCGCGAGTGTACGCCAGGGACGGCAGCCAGGCGCGCTCACATCGGCTTGCCAACATCACGGACAGAGTGGCAGGGAACCTCAAGGTCACAGGTGTCAAAGTGGTGGATACAGGGCTTTTAACGGTCAACCACGGCGCCAAATGGGTCCGATGGGGCGTGACTAACCTGATCACCAAGGGCGGCAAGCGGGGCGGAGACGACGGGGAACGAAACCGGGACGACCATCACGATGGGCAGAGGGAGAACAGACTGAACCACTTGACAACAGAAGGTGCGGGGCTGGACAGCCTGGGCATTGGCAAGCCAAGGCTTGCTGCAGGTTCGCTAGTTGCTGATTCATTCAGCACTGGGTATGTGTGAACGCACTCCGCACTCGACAGACGTGTCAGTTGATGCGAGATGGTCGCTGCTGTGCATGCTTGTTATGCATCTTGTCTGCGTTTCCTGCTAGTCGTCATATGTTGCTCTGCGTTTCCTGTGCGGCACCTGTTAGTGGGTGGACCCAAACCCAGTGGTATCAGCAAAGCGCGCCTGTACACTCTTCCTCCACTCACTGATGCCTGCCCTGGAGTGCCCCAGGGAATTCCCCAGTCCTTGCACTTGCCAACGTGTGCGTGTGCTCCAACACGCCTGCCTGTGCAGGCCAGCTGTGCCCACGCAACATGTTCCTGGGCCTGGACAACAGCATGGCCAGCAGCAACAGCCGCGTGTGTCGTGTGTGCGTGTATGCGCCCTTCTGGATCGACAACCGCACGGGCTTTGACCTGCTCTTCAGGGACCTGGACGTGCCAGCCGTCTTTGATCAACTCACACCCCTGCTGTGTAAGCAACGGGCAGGGCAACAGTTGGCTGGGGTTTAGTGATCGCCCGGGCCATGCAGGGCACATTGACCTCAGTTGCATTGAAAAACTTTGTTCCTGTATCTTCACCCATGACTCCGAGGCCCTGTTGTCCCAAGCGCATCTGCTCGGCCTCCACGACTTGTCCCTCACAACCTGACACTTTAAAGCATTGGTATCCCTTTATATTATTTGCAGCTTATATGTTTACTGGTCTCACAGTTTCAACCACCAAGGCAGGTTGACCTTTTCTGCACAGGTTGGCCATTTCTGCACCAAATGCGACGATTCTAGCCTTGCTGTGACAGGGCCGAACATCCCATGTTTGTTTTTGGTTTTATTGTCTATTGACGTCCCTGCTGCCCCACCTGCCCCTGCAGTGTATCACCAGGTGCGGGCACCAGGCATGAAGACCGACATCATGCAGGTGCAGTCCATGCTTGATGACGAGCCCCGGCCCGGGCCGGATGGCGGCACACCCAGGGGGGGCGCCAGCAGGGCGCGGGCGCGGTGGGGCAAGGCCGTGCGGGGCGTGCTCAACACAAGCTCAATGAGAGTTGCGCTGCTAAACGAGCAGTCTGGCACGTCATTCAGGTACGTGACAACACTTGAACTTGAACTTATCAATTCAAGCTGATGTCTGAAAACTTCCAGCACTCCCCTGCTGATACTGGCTGCTGAGGAGCACACACACAGTTTACACGGCACATGCTTTCAATTGCACACCTGGCGTTTGTCGGCAAGGTTGTATTGCAACGTTATGCTGGCATTCAATCTGCAAAATGGTGTGTGGAGTTATTTGTCGTCAACGTTTGCCATTCTGACCAGGTGTGACGTGCGATCTGTTGACATTGCCCATCAGTGTCTGCCAGTGTGTTAAGGTGTGGCTTGTGGTTTGCTCCGGCCATAGGATGAAGGACCCGCTCGGTGAGAGCGAGTGGTGCACGACCTTCAGAATTGCAACCGCCGGCCAGAAGCTCGACATTTCACTCAAGGGAAAGAAGGTGGGCAGTTAGGCTGGAGTCACATGGGTGGGTGGCACGTGGGAAGCACGTGGCTGATGGCAACAAGCAAGCACGTGGGTCATGCAACAAACAGGCAGGCACACAAATGAGAGATGGGCACTTAAGCATGTAGACAATCAAGTATGAACAGCCAAACCTGCAGACAGGTGAAGATTCAGACGGGTAAGCATGCAGGCAGGTTGTACCAACTGGCATGTGCCTTGCTGATGTTGGAGCACGTGGGCACAAGGCTGTACTATGCAACATGACCATCCCCACATGGTACACACGGCTACTTCGACTGCAGGTGAAGGTGTCGGAGGCCATGCGTGCCTTCGGCAAGAGCTCCACCAGCATGGCACACGAGACCCAGTCCCGGGTAGGCTCCACCTTCCAGCTCCAGCTGCCGGCTGCAGTAGAGTCAGCCCGCGCATCAGCCTCCGCTCCGCAGGGCACACAGACCCAGCCCTCCCCCTTTGGTGGAACAGGCGCTGCTGATGGCGACCCAGGCCAGCCCGCCTTGGAAATCCAGGTGGCTCCGGCACCCCAGGCACAGCAACAGGACCTGCCAGGCTCTATTGGGGATAAGGTGCGTGGACCAGCCTTTTGTAGTGAAGGTGTCACAGGCATTCTGTCGTTCACACCATGCCACTCAGCTTAGCCTAGAATTGAAGCTGTGATTGTTGCCGCTTTTCCTGACGGGCAACCTTCAGCCTTGTGAGTGCTGAATTCTGTTCAAGGTGTTCAGATCCCTAAACTTCTCTAAGTTCTTATAACGTAGCTGTTTTGGACCCTCACGTGTCGCCGTTTGCCCGCTGTGTGTGCCCAGATCTTTCAGCTGTTTGAAACTGTGGCAACGTAGCTATTGCAATCTGACGTATTGAAGTATTTAGATATGAAGATTTTTGATGCCAAACTTGTTGCCATTTGCCTGTTCGGTCTGCAGGTTGCCCAGTCCTTTGCCAGCCTGAGGCAGGAGCTGCCGCCTGTGGCCTCCATGGCCAGGCAGAACGGCACCAAGCGAGGAGGCACAGACCTCTACATACAGCGGCTGTTCAACTTTGCTGTTGAGATCTGGCCGGGCCCAGACAACAGCGTGTTCAGCCACACCAAGGTGGGCGCTGGGTTGTCAACTGACCCTATACACCTGTGTCTGAGGGGCAGGCGCCTTACAGGTCGGGCAGCCCCCACGCCTGCAATGGTGTAGTGGGCGCAGGGATGCCAAGGAAACGGCAAACCAATCACAAAGCGCCAGAACAGACGGGATTCTGGCACATGGCGCCAGCTACTAGAACCGCTGTATGCCTCTTGATGCCATGCATGACGGCAAGCAGCAAGAAGGTGGTTGAAGTACGGTTCTTACAGTAATGGGTCAGCTGCTGTGAGTCACAGCTTTACTGGCTGTGTTGTCTCGACTGCAGGTGCTGACTGTTAAGAACAAGTACATCATGCTGAACGACACTGGCCTGACAATCGAGTACAAGCAGAAGCACTCACCCGACCCCGCCCCCGGCCTCCACAACTACGGCCCCACGCGGCGCTTTGCGGGGCAGCTGCCCACTGGCTCACGTGCAGGTAGGGCTGAACATGTGGTATGCGGCGTATGCTGTGTAGGGACCTTGACTACGGTCGTCCACAGTGTGCACCTTGGGGACGCTAGTTGTAATATGGTATTCTACAGTACGCAATGCTGTCAAGGCTGCAAAGGTTGTGCGGCCTGTGCCCTTAGGGACTCTGGTTTCAATCATCCACATTGTACAGTAGGCGTTCAAGGCATGCATCTGCAGCCTCAGGATGCTTGCAGATGCGGCCTTCTGGGCGTGGTTGCTGCCAGTGCAGGCCTGTGGACTGTCACATGTTCGGGGGAATACAACGGGTGCTCTTGTAAATTACTCATGGCGTATGAAGAGCTGCTGAAAAGCCACTCTTGCTTGGGTCAGGATGGGCCAAAAGTAACAGCATTCAAAAGGTCGATGTCAAGCTGCGCCCTGCATACTGTATCGTCATTGATCGCTTGTGCTGTGTTTTGTTATGTTTTGCTTTGCTTTCAGCGGTCCACTGGGACAATCTGTTCCTCGAGCACCAGCTGGTCATTCGGCCTGCAGGCGGGGAATGGTGCGTGGGCAGGGTGTGTGGGGTGTGAGAAGGGATGGCGGGCGGGCTACGAGGCAGGCATGGCTGCCCTTGGCTGGAGAGGGCGGTGCAAGCCTGACGGCAAGCCCTGTCGGGACGCAGTGGTTGACATGATCAGGAGCCTCACCTGACCTCAATCAAATAAACAATTACCATGACGGCACCTCTCCCCCTTGCATGAAGGTCATGATATCCTGCAGTCCGCTTCGGCTACACTTAGCTCTCATGGATTGCCAGGGATTGGATGCACATATTGCATCACATGCCGCACAGTACTCATCTTCTATGCTAACTTTGCAATCTGTTTGACATTTGCCTTGACAGGTTCTGGTCTGGCAGCTTCGAGTTTAAGGAAAAGGAGGAGTACTTTGGGCTGCGCATCCGGCATCGCTTCCGGCCCAACGTCAACACAATCATCCCCGTCAACATCACAGTGGGAAGCGCGGGGACAGTGCTGGTCACACTCAAGAGCGAAAAGTGAGGCCTCAGTTGCTCAGAAGCATGAGATCCGATAACCTTTGCGGTTGTCGCACTTTCTCAAGCGCACATGGCTGTTCTGTTCGAGCAGCAGCAACTTCAGGCTGAATGAGCTTCTGCTGACACTGGGCTCGCCCCAGCCCTCCTACCGGCTCCCTTAAAAATAAGCGGGCTGTTTGCACAGTCAGCAGATGTGTGCACACGTGTTTGCTCGTGTGCCTGAGCGTACGGCTGACCCTGTTGATACACAGGGCCGTTGTGTGAGAGGAGCAGACCTTCAGCCTATTTGTTGCTGCTGAGCCGAAATGGGAAAAAGCTGACAGAAACAGTGCCAGTTTTGCGTGAGGAGGAGGCCTTCAATAGCTGGTCTGCATACCCTGTCTTTCACGCACCACTCGATGCATGCACAACGCTGCTTGCAGGTCGGTGCCCCCCTACCTTATCGTGAACCGGTGCAAGGATGTGGTCATTCGCCTCAAGCAGTCGGGTGTGCAGCTCAAGCAGTCCAACCGCAGGTGCGTCAGGGCATTTGTACTCCTTGCTGGTGGTGCAACCGACAGGCCTCATGCTTCCTCCCTGCATTTAGCTCCTTGGTTCTAGATCTTGCCCTGCCAGTAGGCCTCAGGGTCTTGCTCAGTAGCCCTCTACTTCTGACCCTACTGGTTCCCTCCGGTGCTCTCTGTGCAATTCATTTCTTACTTCAAATTTTGACTTGTCCCTCCATGCATGTTCCCTGCCACAGGCAGCGCGTCCAGCCCTGGGCCCTGTGGGACGAAGTGCTGCCCAACATGAGCCGGCCCATGGAGTTTGCATGGGACGAGCCCAACGGACTGCATGCGGTGCAGGCCATCGCGCATGCCGTCGGCCTCACTCTGGATGATCACATCAACGTGTCACAGGTGCGGCAACGCCTTGGTATGCAGAGGTTTGATCCACAAAAATACGAGCCATTGTTCTAGTAGTGTACATGTGGCATGTACGGAGGCACAATTGCAGGCAACAGTGTGGCATATGGTATTGGCCTTGCGGGCAGACGGAAACCACAACAACCAAGCCTCTCTCAGGAGACCAACTGTAAACACCCCGCAAGAAATGCCCGCACACTAATGCCTGCGTGTGGTTGTTTGTCTTGCGTCAGGACAAGGCTTCTGTGATCCATCTGGACGAGATCAAGGACAAGATCGAGCCCCTGCATGTGCACCAGCAACTCCAGGACGATGGAGGCGTCTTTGATGCTTTTGGCGACCCAAGGTAGGCGGAGCATGCTATTGTGGGCAAGGTGTTCAACACAGCCAATCAGCTGCCGGTTACAAGTGGTTTCCTGCTTTCATGGTGCTGGCTTCTACTCTCAGGATTTTGTGTGTTTTGTTGTTGCAAGTGCACACCACTCACTTTATGTTTCACCCTTGCACACTCCTGCAGTGTCACGGGGTTCAACAGGCAAACGCCGCCCCACGCTTTGCGCGCTCCGACCTTGGGACTGAGGCAAGGGACTGATGTGTGAGTGGAGCATGCATGATTAATGTTTGCATGATCAGGCTGGATGGATGTGCCTGTCCTGGCAGCAAGCCAAAGCTTGATCGAATGCTGAATGGTTGCAATCGCTGAAGCCAAATGGTTGCATGAAGACCACTGGCAAGTGCAAGGGCAGACCAGGCTGAGGAGACACAGGAAACGTCACCCAATGAACTGGAATGCTCTGGCAAGGAAAGCATGCAAAATGCGTGTGTCTTCGACTGTGACAACTTTGGAATGCGTGAAGTGACTGCATGCGGGAACAATCGCGTCATTCTGTCTTCTTTGTTTCCCAGCTGCAGCTCTTAATCGCAGACGATTGCCATGTACGCCTGTTGTTTGCAGGTACGGCACGGGCGCGGTTGACGCTCAGCGCATGCAGCGCATGGCACGCGTGCTCATGCGGGAATGCGCCCGGAAGGTGCATGCGACTATCTACGCGGAGGGCCCCACACGCATCCTGTGCTTTTCTGAGGATAAGATCAACGCGTCCTCTTTGGATGAGGAGGATAGTGTGCCCAATCTGATGGTCAGGTGAGCACGATAAGAAAACAGTCAGAACAGACTGGCGGTTGGTGGTGTGCTTGCAAGTTACAACCTGATAAGAATAACAGTAAGAACAGACTGCGGTGCATGGCATGCATGATCACCTGACGGTAATGTACGCGCCCTGCCTACCGGCATGGCCTTCAGCATCTCAAAGCAGCAACGCTGAATCACGCTTTCAACTGTCAGTTGAGGACCATGACAGACGCTAAACCGGCAACAGTTATGGCAGGCCTGCCTGTTGCTGGTTCTGAACACAGGATTGCTCACACCATGAACGCCGCATTCCTGCTTGCCTCACAGGCTTCAGCAAATCGCAGTCAAGATGGCAGAGGTGGATGACGAACTGGGGAAACACATAGGCGTGATGGAGCGAACCATCAACGCAGACCCCACCATCACAACGCTAGCACACCCGAGCAACGGCTCCATAGCATCCGCACCGGCTGGCTTTGGCATGGGCGGGGCCGTCGCGCCTGTTGCATTGCACCGCTCGGGCCCGTCCTCGCCCAGCCTTGCCACAGCCCCGCCGCAGGGGTTGAAGCAGCCGTCCGGCCTTCGAGCCGGCAGCGGTCTGTCTAGCATTGCTCCATCTGCCGGCTGCAATATGGAAGTCACAGCACCGGCAATGTCAGAGGATAGTGCTCTTGTTGGTGGGGCTGGTGGCCTGGGGCCGGGAGGCGCGTCACGCACCCTGTCCCGCATCCTTGAAACGAATCACAATCCACCGGTAGGCATGGGATCGTCTTCGCTGCGTCAGCCCCATGACCATGGCATGGCGCAGCCACAAGCGGCAGGCAGCCGGATGGGTCCAAGCTACTCGGTGGCATTGCCATTGCGCAGTGGCAGCCCGCGTGGGGGCCCCGCCAACAGCCTCAGTTTGAAGCGGTCGAGCCCGCCGCCAGCCACCTTTGCACCAGCAGCAGCAGCTGGAGCAGCAGCCCCAGGGGCAGCAGTTGAGACTGAACGAATGAACAGTGGGGTTGGATCGGGAGAGGGGATAAGCACGGGGGCGTGGCCCAAGACAGCGGCGCAAGCAGTGATGCCTGAGACCCGCGCTGTGCAGTTGCCGCTGCCGCTGATGCCGGCGCCAGGGCCACTAGTGGGGACAAGGCAGCAGCAGCTGCAGCAGTTGCAGCAACTGCAGCAGCAAGGCGCAACAGTGGTCCACTACCCTGCAGGCCTGGAGGTGCCAATTGGAGGCGACTTGAGGTTCCGGATCGTTCGGGCACATGGATTGAATGTTCGGTTCACCAACATGCATATCTATGCAGAGGTGCGTGCTGGAGGTTTGGGCCAGAACGGTATATTGTTTGACGCATGAGCAGGCTTGGAAGTGTGCATGGGCAGGATCATATGGGCAAACATCAACGTGCCTCCAGCAAGCTTCCAACTTGGTTCGCCTGGCCATTGTCCATGCGGCTTTCATACCACAGCCATTCACTCTTGTCATCTGTGATTTGGGGATTTGTGCACCGTGGTTTTCCAGATGACCAACCAGTGTGGCTATCAGGCTTTGCCATAACTGCTAGCCTAGCCTTTGGCACACATGCGAGGTAGTCTGTGCGTCCTGCGTTGTTCAGGTGTCCGTGAGCCACCATGACCACCAGGTGTCAAACACTCGTCTTGTGGCGTACAGCAGCCAGCCGCTGTGGGACCATGAAGACACCTTCAGGGACGTGGCGGCCTCGGACGAACTCCGAGTGGAGGTCTGGGCCATTTCAGGGGGTAAGTCTAGGCCTGGGCACAAAGAAAGAAGAGAAGCTGGGCACGAAGAAAGCTGGCTACGATTGCACGAGGCAAGAGCAGAGCAGCAACCATCGTAGCCCTTGGATGCCATGTACAGCCTAAGGACTTATGCGTGACATCGTGAAACCCTTGCATAATCTTCGTTCAAAAGTGGCTTGCACTCATCTGCAGCAGTAGGTGACGAGCAAATACGTGGGTGTCGGAAGGAAATGCCCCAGCCAGCCTCACGAGTTCCAGATGATTAATTACAACGCATCAACGTCTTGTTCTTGCAGCTGCGATAGCGAGTGATGTCGAAGACGACACTCAGATGATGCGCAACGCGCGCCGCGATTTCCTGGGCTGCGTGGAGATTCCGCTTCAGGATACGCTGACTGGGCCGGAAGGCCAGGCGCCAACCTTGGAAGATACTGTGAGACGGCCGCTCAAGCGACTTAAAGGCAATCAGGTGGGACAATGCAACTCAAACCTCATGGCATGCTTCTTCACAAGTACTTTGGTCATGCTCAATGGCCAAGTTTAATGGCCAGGGTTCACGTCAATGATGCATGCTCCATGTTTGCAGGATGTCAGAGGCGAGCTCGAGATGGCTGTAGAGTGGCAGTTCACACGGGAGGGCCTGCTGCTGCGTGAAGTGCAACTGCTAGAGCTCATGCTGGCCAAGAAGGTGGAGATGGTCGCGCGCATGAGTCCTGTGTCGACTCACAGGGCTGTCGCGTGGCTAAAGCTGCCCGACCCGCCCGCGACCGCGCACCAACGGAACGACGAGAGTAAGTTTGGAGTAGAACGGTGCGTCTCATTTCTAGACCGTTAGCGCAGCTTGCAATGCCTTGAACTGCTACTCGGTTTTGTTGAGTTACATGTCCGGGTTGCACCAAAGAGTGTCATGCATGCGAAAACGATTGCATGCCAACGTCCAAAGACAGTGCGCTTGTAACGTGCATGCTTATTGTAGGTGAGTCGCGTGAAGCTGTGAATGTCCAGGGCGGAGTTGTTCGTGGCGGCAATACCCCAGTCGACATGCGACTCCGTGGCGTTGCTAAGATGCCCCATGTGACCGAGATGGTGGAGACTGAGGACGGCGCCATGTCAGCTCTCAACGCGCAACAGATCAGCGAGAGCTACTTCATCAACCTGGAAGTCAGCGTACTTGAGGTGAGCTCCGAAGGCAGCCTTCAGCTTGACTGGGAGCATGTCAGTATGTCCGGGCCACGTTTCTGAAACCACCCGCATACTTGACTTTGTGCACATACGTAGTCTGCCTGGTAAACTCGTAATGCGCTGCCAGAGTACCTTAGCACATGCTGGTGCACAAAGTGTCCCGCAAGGTGTTCTCCAAAACTCTGTAAACAGCATTGTGACAAGTTTGAATGAAGGAATGCGCCAGGTCACGCGCATGGAATGCATCACCTGGAGCATTTCGTGGCAGTGCAGCGATTTCAGCACGTGCTTGCTCCCCTGTGTCATGCAGGTCACTGGCCTGTCTGTTGCCAGTGGATGGCGTCAGGACGTAATGAACACACTGGCGGGTGCCAACTCAGGCGGCCCGGGCACCGAGGTCCAGCGGGGCCTGCCCCGAGTGCTGGTGACCGTCTCCTGCGTAGACTCCCCGCAAGCACATGTCGTGGCAGCCGAGCACGCCAATCTCAACCCTCGCTTTTCAAAGAACAGCCACTGCTTTGAGAACATTGCGTTGAGCAACACGATCAGCATCAAGGCAAGTGTTGCAGCTGCCAACCTGTATCAGAATAGCACACCACTAAATTTATATGGTACGCTTTTGAATGCCATTGTGCTGCCACTGCTACCTCACACTGTATCAGAGAGGTGTTGAAGGATGGCTGGTGGCCATGATGCATCTATGCACACAGGATGCTGCAGAACACCCACAACGTACAGCTGGCACAGGCTGATCTGGGCTTTGTCTTCGGCCTGTAAATGCAGGTGTTCAACCAGAAGGGTGGTGGTTTCTTCCATGGCGGGCGCACTTTGCTTGGAGAGGCCGAGTTGACTGTTGGGGCCATCCCCAATACCAGCCCCACCTTCGTCTGGGTGCCGCTTTGGCAGCCCAGGGCAAGATGGATTAAGGATTACAACGACGCAGCTGCCTCTGCCAGGAAGCACGGGACGTCTCCACCGCCCTTCACTCCCTTCGGGCCGCAAGGCATCACAGGCGGTCTGCAGGTGTGGGCTTCTTAACACAAACACAACGTTCAACGCTGTCGGCCGCTGCTGAGCGCCTGTTTTGTTGGTCGTGAGGCACCGTGGGTTGAACTATGACAAGCCATGTATCGATGATGAATGATCAACGGTCAATGGGGTCTGCTGTACAAATGACACCAGCCAGGCGAGCTGTGATCAGCAACCAATCGTCTTTCCCCTGGCCAAAGAATCAATCTCGGTTGTCAAACAGACCAAACTTGCAATTCCCCCTGGACTGTCTCCGCTGATAATAAAGATCGGCAACCGTCCACTTTTCACCGTTCACCTCGACCCGTCTGCTGTGCACGCATCTGTGCAGGTCTTCCTACGCATACAAATCAGCAAGCCACCTGCGCGGGGCGTCAAGCTTGGGTTGATTCTGGACCTGGCAGGCGTGGGTCTGTGTGCTAAGAGCTCAGTCTACGAGCTGCTCAACTTCACTCTGCAGAACGTGCGGGGCTCCATGCTCCAGACCACTCGTGATCTACAGCTGGCAATGGCGGTCAACAGCTTTCAGTTGGATAACCAACTGCTGGAAACGCTCAGGCCGGTGGTGCTGTCGCCACACAATCCACCCAGTGGGAAGTAAGTAGGCATGGTGAAGTTTGGAGTTGTACGAATCTGGCCTTGCAGACTTCCTTGCTTAAGAGCAATGGTGAGCAAAGTCTTGTGGTATGCCTGGAGCCGATTCGGCTGGTGCGGCCTTGCTTTCCTTCTGTGGCATAGTACTCCAATGCTTCTGCTCGCCAGCTATGCAGGCCCCCAAACATTGGCAATCCTCGCTTCACATTGCTGTTGTAATGGTTTGACATGCAGGGCTGCCCAAGCTACTCGTTTCAACCACCATTCACTCCTGCGGATGATCAACACCGGGCCCTACCGCCCTCACCTGTCCTGCCAAGTAGTACGCAGTTTCGCCGCTGGGAAGAACCCTGCCCGCCCTTACGAACGCAACGACACCAAACTGATCAAACGACAGGACAGCCACGCACACTCTGCGCATGAGCACAGCCTTGCTATCCGAGACAATGGGCAGGGAAGTCATGGCAGCAGTGTGGGCGACAGTGGTGGCGAGGGCAGTGGTGGAGATGGGGCCGGGGGCCGGGAGGGCGAGGGCGCTAGCGGAACTAGGATAGTCAGCGGGCTGCACACAGCGACCATTGTCTCCTTCAAACAGCTAGAGATTGACCTCGGCCCCCTGGACCTGATGACTGACCAGAAGTTCCTAGAGGCCGTGTACATGTTTGTGCAAACGCTGCCCTTGGCGGATGTGTGGCAGGACGCCAAGTGGAAGACAGATATGGAGAGAATGCAGGTGAGGCAGACTGACATGGAGAAGGCTGCGCAAGGTGCTGGCTCCGCGCAGCAGACTTACAACTCAAACTGGGATTTTGACCTGGGTTGCCAACTAGTGGTTAGTTAGAAAGGCCATTCAACGGACATGGAGTGATGCGCAGACTCTAATCAGTAATGTGTGACAGCAGGCAAGCGCTTTTCGATTTGTTCAGCAGCCTGTGTTTTTGCTGCCCTGAGCGATTGAATGGCAACGGCAGTGGGCATGGTTGTGTACTTGTGTTGGATGAGGCGTAGAGACAAGAGTATCACATATTGATGGGCGGCTGTGGTGGCTGGACAGACACAGGGCACTGTGTGCAAGCAACAGGCTGACACATGCCAGTGGCAAAAGGGTGGGCCAGCGGGGGTCAGCGGCTAGGCATAGCGCACGGTACGAGGCAATGCAATGCAATTGGAGTTTGTCACAAAGTAATGCTGTGTGTGCACGCAGGGGCTACACAACTTCCACACGGCGGGGCCCCGCATCGTCCCTGCGGGAACCAACCCCACTCCGCAATCCCGCACACGCCCCGGCGCTTCCCCGCGCCACGTCACCGCCACCATCACAAGCACGCCTGCCCCACCCATCCAGTCTCAGCACGTAACATCCCCCACTATGAGCGCAGGGGCCGGAGCGGATGATCACGACACTGGCGAGGAACAACCCCTGTCGTGGCTGACGCTGAAAGAGGAGCAGGAGCTGCGGGTCATGCGCGGGCAGAGCAGCAGCTGGTTCTTCATTGAACATCTCGCCATCGGACCGCTGTCAGTGAACATCACGCTTGCGCTCAGCTCCAACATTCAAGTGGGGGCGGTTCGCCAGGGACTCGACCCAAAGAAAAACAAGGTGGGCTGTTAACTCCTGGGCTCAACGCAAACGGGCTGGTGACCCACAGCACAGCTGCACAGGTCCGGACCAGTCCACGTCATTGTGCATATGCTGGCTATGCACTGCAGTCAAGCTGATCTGCTCGTTCCAATCCAGCTTCTATGCATCTTACCTGCCATGCATCGGCCCGTTTTACCATATCACAAGGTCGTTGCTCATCATCGTTACTTCACTACGCCCGACCAGAAGTCACACTGCTTACTAGAGACCTGGCTCCTCGCATTTGTGCCTTTATATGCCTGCTCTGCCCTGTGCGTAGTCTTACTTTTATGTATTTTGTGTGTTGTTTTGTCTGCAGGGTCAGCGCACCATTCTGCGAGGTGTGATCACCCGGATGTCGGGCTCGACGGGCTTTCAGCTCATCAACGTGACCAATGCGCCTGTGTTGCTGGCCGGCAAGTCATGGTCAAGTCTGCTCGTTAACAAGGTGACATGCCGGGAGGACTAATCTTCAGGGTTCAGGGCATGTACTGCTTGGAAACTTCTGGCAGTCAACTCTGCCAAGCAGATGATGTCATACGAGGCAAACTGGCCGATGTCACCGTGCTGTTGTGTCATTATCTTCGCTCACATGCAAGGCCAGACAATGCTGGCAGGTGGTCTGATGTCCCACTTGATGCTTGATGAATCTGTCCCCACCATTCTGGCATGTCACGAGTTCACTGCAAGCTGGTGGACGTTGTGTAGAGCTCGTTGCCGTCTTTCTACTGCAGCTATGTGTAGCTTCAGGCTTAAACAGTGTCAGCAAGAGCACACAACCCCCAGCGCCCCAGGCCAGATTCCTAGGGCTAGGGACCAGGGCTGTAAAACAGGACTTCAGTAGTGCCAGAGGAGAAGGTGCAAGCATTCAGAGACCTGAAGCCACATTCCATGCCTTTTGCCATCATGTTTGTCGTCTGACTGACCTGTCCCCAGCATTATAGCAGGCGATGAGATCACTGCAAGCTGCTGAGAGCTGCGCCAGAGGCCATATGCCATGTATATGGTATGATTTGGTATGATTTGTTGATTATCAATAAAAAGACGATTAAAAGAAGGAAAGTATAAAATATAGTAGAAAAGGGAAGAATGGGAAAAGACAGCATGGAAACAAATGCCTGTTGCCATCACCTTGCAGGTTGGGCTCGTGAGCCTGCTCACACGGCACTACTCCTGGCCTGCCATGGCGGAGGCGCGCAAGCTCCTGGGTGGTGCAGGGCCAGCGATTGCGGCTGTGCCTGTCTCGCTGCTCTGGGCAGGCATCTCCATCGTGGATCTGGGCAAAGATGTCGCTACCAAACGTGTCGGGACTACCGCTGTGCTGCCTAAAATGGGGTTTTACATGTTTACAGCCACCGGGCAGGTGAGGAGCCCTGCTTCGCATTGCAGACGGCACACTCAAATCTACCAGCAGCAAGGCATCTGTCTTGATAGGCCTGGGCTCAGTTGTACGAGGCTTGGACTCGGATTGTCAGTTGAACACTCTGCCCCAGCTTCAGTGCTCGCGTTACCACCCACACATCCGAAATGCATGCGTGTCATTCAAGCTACCACCCTGCTTGTGCATTCGCAGATCATCAGCTTCTTCAGCCGTGCAATCGGCGCGGGCATGTCCGTCATGCCGATTCAGCGTGAGGATTGGCTCAGCGACAACGAGGCCCTCAGACGCTTCACAAGGCGACCGCAGAACATCATCGACGCGCTGTATCTGGCATGGAAAGACATATTCATTGGGTGTATTAGCGCCCTGGCAGGTGGGTCGATAACTTGCGCGGCACGTTTGAACCTGATCTTGCTTGGCTTGATAACGTGCGCGCACGTCCACTGATAGGGTGTTAAACCTCATGTTCAGCTTAGCTTGCTTGGCTTGAACACGAAGTGCAGCCCCGACCAACTGTTGCTCGCTCAACATCCAGCAAGCAGTTCCACAGTGGCAGTTTGTCCAGCAATCACAGCTAGCCTAGGCAGGTAGACAACAAAAACGAGGATTGTTGAGGTTGCCACAACAGCACCTGCACCCCCATCCTTACCTGTACCGTGTGCACCTTGTTGGCTGACCTAGACAACCCTTGCATTCTGCACCGTGACTTTGACGACTGGGACGCCCATATCTCACGGCATCACCTTGTACCTTAACATGGAACAGGAAAGTAAGTAAACATAAACTAACACTTCAAACTGTACGAAAGTAATCAGCAAATAAAATAAGAAAACGTACGTTGCTGCAGGGCCGCTGCTGGACCCTTATGAGGGTGCTCGTGCCATGCCCGGCCTTTGGTCCATCCTCGGCTTCACCTTCGGGTTGATCAAGGCCACGATTGGGGTGGCCGCCCGGCCCACCGCGGGGCTCATCGAGTCCGGGTCCAAGGTTATCCAGGGGCTGGGCCTGGTCTGCCTGGGCAAGCGGGGGATCCAAGGGAAGCTGTTGCGACGCGTGGCGGCGCCTGGTACGCCCTTGCAGAACCTGCTGAGCACCCCTGGCCAGGGGGGGTCTGGAGAAAACTCGGGGCAGGAGGCGCGGCACGCAGCGCAAGTGCGAGCACAACTTATTGGTGCATGGCAGGTGGGCTCCGGCGTCACATATACTTCTTTGTTACATTATTTGGCAGGCGCACCACAGCACAGCTGTCTGCTGCTGCCAGCTTGCCGTGTGCCGCGTCCTTCACTTGCTTCCATGCCACTCCTGGCTATCCTTGTCATTGGCTATGCTCTCAACTGGCTGTGGTCCTATTCAGTCATGAATTGGGAGCTCAGATGCGAACAGAAGGAAGACACTTGCTTTGCTGTGTTCTCACGGATGCACTTTCCGTGTTGAACCTTGGTGCCCTCGTTCCTTGTTGCTTGTTATGTTTCATCATGTTAGTGTTGTTATGTGTTGTTTCGTGTGTCCAGGCTGCGTTGGTGCACATCGCTCCCGAGCTTGACGGGGACACGGTGGTGGACGTGATCGCGGCCCGCCACACTCGCATCGTCCTGCTCACCAACAAGCACATGGCGTACCTGTTCGCCAAGCAGCACCACTCAGGGATGGGCAGGGTGAGCACTGACACCTCTGGGGCTGTGTGAGGGGGTCGGGCGGTGCGGAAGGTGTGGGGCTGTGCCAAAGCCTGTGGGGTGTGAGTAGGGTAGGGTTGTGGCAAAGCCTTCATATGAAGCCCACAACGTATAATGTACCGTGAATGGTTCTACATCCAAGCAAGCTTGGTCTGAATCGTTGGCGTCCTCATCGGCGGGTGTGGCGCTACCTTTGATGTGGTAGCCAAAAATGCCAGCACGTGTCACGGATCGGAGGATGAACAGACCAAGGCTTTGTGTTTGGCTGCGCACCCACACCACCCTCTGTTCACACGAGGAACGATGCACCTGCAGACGGACACGCACACCAGCACATGCACCTGCTGTGTCCCTGCTTCACAGAACGAGAGCAGCAGCACCACATACAAGCTCAAGTGGTTCATTCCCAACGAGCTGGTCGACAACATTCGGGGTGTGGAGCGCTCGTACCGCGTGTCGATTGAGTACCGCAAGCCCATCAAGGCAGGCAAGCTGGTGCTCAAGCTGCCGCTGAGACACGGCATGCGCACGGACGACGCAGAGGCGCACCAGAACCTCATCTTTCGGCTCAATAGACACATTGGTGCGCCCCGGGAAGCAGGGTGCAAGGAACACAGCTGAGCAGGATTAACAGGTGCACTGCACAGACATGAGAATCCAGACTCAGAATTTCTTCCGCACCAACAGAGTCAGGTTGGCATGAGCAGGTGCAGCGGGGCAGAACAAGGATTGCCTCTTTGCCCCACCAGGTGGGCGGTGTTGTTGTCATCTTGTGTTACAATTGATGTGCAAGGCGTGTGTAGTCGTGCGCCACATGCAGCATCACATGACGCATGTGCTTGGGAACGTGACACGTGACCCTGTGCCTTGCGTGTGCTTTCCACCCGCAGGCAAGGAGCATGGCGCGGGCAGACGGCCGGTCCACACATCGAGCGCTGCGCCCACTGACGACCTGGACCTGACCATCGCCGTGCCACCCCCTCAAGTGGTCAAACCCCTGGCGTAGAGCGGGGTGGCAGCTCTGACCGGGCAGTGGCTGGTCTCACCATGCAATTGCTGGTGGTGGGATGCAAGGCTCATGGCTCCAACGGGCTCTGGGGTGACCAGGCTGGGGTTTGGGTTAGAAGTTTGCCAGTTCTGTCATGTAGCCCTGGTATTGTTGGACATAGAGGTGTAGGAGGGCGGGGGTGGAACAGAGTTGCAGAGATGGTGGCATTTTGGGTTCCACATGTCCGTCCAAATGGGTGGTGGTCAGTGCTACCAGTGTGCCATCAATCCTCTGACGGCCAGACCAGTGCTAACTGACGTTTGGCTCATGCGCGCGGCCCAGGCAGAAATCAGCTGGAGATGCGCCAGAGGACAAGTACTGCAGACCAGGTGGTGAAGTGTGACAACATAACCTGGTGGCGCGTCTACCCAGTGGGTGCTTGGACTGCTTTTCGATCTAATGCTGTTCATAGGCTGTCCTTGTCGACAGACGTGAATTGGGGTCAAGGATGATGTCACGGCACCGGTGGGTATGGCATCCACACAATGCAGAGGGACGAGCTGGGAAACTGTCAGGGCTGAGGATGGAAGGAGAGTTGGGCGTGTGTGCGTGTAAAGTCACTAAAAGTGACAGTGCGCACCGGTGCCATGAATGAATTATGCACGTCAGGCGTGGGCAGGCACGTAGCAACCCGTGCACTGCATGCATGACATGGGAGCGGTCAGGGTGAGCGTACACAGTCCCGGGCATGGCTCCCGGGCATGGCTCCGGGGCACCAACCCTAGCAAGGCAGCCGCACAGCTGGAGCTGAACAAACAGGGACAGAACCCAGTCAGGGCTTCATGTACATTGCCGGTTGATAGCAGCAAATTTCGTGCAGCTGCTGGTGAGGACGGGGCAATTGTACAGAGGTGAGTTACCCATCGACCCTGAACATGTCCAAGCAGCAGGTGACAGCAAATGCATGGCAGGTTAGCTGCTTCCGTTTAACTGATTGGCTCTGCACTGGCAGTTTCTTATGAGCCTTCCTGAGCAGAATCCTATACAGATGGCTTGACCTTCATGCAGATGGCTTGACCTTCATACAGGGGCACGTCTTCCAGAGCCTTGGCTTGCTTATTCAGCATTGCGTTCGTGTTTGTGGCTTATTATGCATGCAGTGAGGAACTGATACGATAGGCTGATGAATGGCTTCTTCTGGCTGACGATGATTGAAGGTGAAATGAAATTCCATAAACTGGGCCTGATTTGCGTTTTTCCGCCTCGCATCAATCACTGATGTATTGCCCAAGTATGTGCGTCTAGATGTAGCAATTGTGGTCTGTGCGAGGAAACAAACACTGGGGATCAGTGTCTGTTCACGTCCGGCTTATCTGCCAGGCACAGAAATAGCATTTATAACGCTGCACTTGTGATGCTAGTTGAGAGCAGGTGCCAAACATATTAGCGATGTGATCTCCCATGGCTTTCTGTGTCTGCAATGCTGCGGTCCCTGCTGCGTAACCCAGTTTTCAATATTGTATGAAATATGCATTTCTATTCACAGTGTTGACGCTCTCTGCCCAGTTCTCGCGAGTTCGTTATGCAGACAATGCCCATCTGGGAGAACACGATTGTCAAATTTAGCAAGCACTGGACAACCTTATTCTGTAAGCATCCAGGACGCTGTAGAGGTGCCCGTCCGTCCTATGTCAGAGCCTGCCGGCCGTACGTCTAGTACGCAGGCCTGGGTGCAGTATTTCTAATTACAGACTTGACCGAATGCAAAAAGCCAAGCTGCTGAAGGCGCGTGCAACACAACACGCTCATTTCAGGAGCTGACAGGCCTCTTGTTACTCTGTGCTGTTGTGCTATTCCGGACATCTGCAGTGCCAGCCACACCCGACTTGACCAGCTGTGGATTGCTGGCTGTCAGCAGCGCTCGCGTAATTCAAACACGAGATGAAGACAAGCACAACCCTTCTGTTCATGGTTGTAATTTACATCAGGGAAGCCGTCACAATCCAAGCGACAGGCTGTGTGCCGTCCTTCTGTCCTTCCAAAACTCAAAACTTGTTGACGTTCAGTCCTCGCTCAGTAACTTGATCCAGCCTGTCACAGTACAATGTCCAGCCCTGACGCTAGCAAGTAGCTGCGCAGAAGCATAGCCGGTGACCAGCGAGCTTCTAAAGTTCTGCTACACAAGGAAAAGGTTGTGAACAGTCATCACATGCACTGTCTATTTGGTGCTCATCTGTACGGCCTTGCGAATGGCACGGGGCATTGTGCCCATGATGGTGTTGACGTCTATCAGGCCTTGAAGCACCTCCTCTAACCGTTTCTCAGGGTCTTCAGGCGCCTCGCCCACTCTGCAGCCACCGGGTGCACATGTGGATGGTGTGGATGGTACAGGGCACGGTTACAGACTGACACATCACGGAACACCATGGAAACGCCCACTGGAAGCTGTTGAAAAGCTGCCTTTTTCCCTTTTCGCCTGCCCCTAGCCCCCCTTTTCGCCTGCACCTAGTCCCAGTGGAATTGTCTGGCAAACATTTAATTTTTATGTAGCCAACAGCCTAGCGTGCTTCACAGCCTAGCATGGTGTTAGCATCCTGGGTGACCATCATTGCAGGAAGCCGTCGTATGACACGCACAGCAAGATGTTTTTGTTGCTCACCTCCTGTCTGCCATGGACGCGGGCCCCTCAAAGAAACGAACGAACAGGATACGACCCTGCGGCGCATGCACGGTCAAGGTTTTGAACACATGTCCACGAACATTGCATGCAGCATGTCTGCCAACTGTGCACATGCCGTGGACAATAGCAATGCCTGTGTTCCAAACGATTGTATGCACCGAGAAATGCAGCGACACAAGAAGCAAATGTGGACAGAGAGAGGTAGGTTTTACAGCACCTGAAGCTTGTTTCTGGATGTGCATGAGCTGCATGCTACGTCTTTCGAACGACGGTTGTAGTGCACCTGGGTAGTGTCCTTGCCGCCCAGCCCACCGCCTCACCTCGCCCTGAATCTCCTCAACAGTGGCCTCGATCTCCCCTGCACTGGCAAACGAACCCTTGCTGATGGACTTGAGAAGTGAAATCTGCAAGCGTCAAGCAAGCCACACGAAGCAAGAACACACGAGCTTGTATAGAATCATTGGTGCAAGGTCGATGCACGGTGGCTACATGTTCTAACACATGAAATACACAGGTCCGAGAACAGACGCGCTACCAAGCGTCTGTGCAGCCCGTATCCTGCAAATCTCAAGCTGGCTAGTACAGGTGCATGTTGCTCACCTTAAAACCTGTTGCCAGCTTATCGGTTTGAACAGGCAACACGAATGGGTAGTTCGCTCCAGACTGTGTCAACGTAGCAGCCCATTGGTACCTGCAAAATGAGGCAACATCAAGGGATTGTCCCGCTGAAGTGGCGAGGACAGGCCCATGTGTGTATGCTGTGATGTCAGAGTGAGAAAAACGCCTGTGACCTGTCAACCCTGTGGCCTGTCAATTCTGTACTAAGCCGACCCATAGTACAGAGTAGTAGCCGACCCATAGTACAGAGTAGGAGCCGACCCATAATACAGAGTAGTAGCCGACCCAGCCAAGTACACTCTGCCAGGGCCCGACCTAGCCAAGAGCAGGTGCTAAAGTTCATTGACACAGATTCGTGACATGTACTCTCTGTTACTACAGCCTCTTCACTGTCTGCATACGTCGTTTTGCCCTTCTGGTTTGAGAATGAAGTGGTGAAAGAAAACATGTCAAGGAAGGGGACCATGGCCACAATCAAACCAAACACACATGTTGGAATACGGCCCTAGGACATCTGGTAAGTTGTTTGATTGTGACTGTACATGACTTGCATGTTGTTCCATGGTAGCTTTACATTGGCTTGGATGAAGTGCGTCAGCCCGTGTAATGCGCGAAGGATATTTTGGGCTTGCAGATAGCCCGCCACGACACAGTGGTCAGTGTAACGCCTGCCCCGACGGGCACTTACAGAGTTGAAGCAAATGCAGGTACCTCCACTCCAGCTGGAAGCTTGGCTGTTGCGAGCTGGAGGGATGTTCGTGCTGTTGCCGCAGCTCGAACGGAAACGCAAACCCTTCTTGCACTGCCGCTCCTGAAGCAGGATGGATTTTGCCTGAGATTCAGGCGCTGTGCTGCCAACATCGTGAAGATTAGTCCTCTTTGCCCCGGGGTTGCACTGCTCAGTGTTTTCGGAAAGATGCATAACCCACGCCACAGAGAGTGAGGACTGTGATCTACCCATGAATTCCACTGATTTCAAAGAAAGTGCCCGCCAAAACTGCCTTAAGAATGGAGTAGCTGCAATGGAACGCGAATTGTCAGCTGGAGTCAACCCAAGGGCGGGCAGAGCCGCCACTTGAAAACACACACAAAGTTATCCTTTGCAACTCCACAGTTGACGCAGCCAATAGCTAGGTCATTCAGCAATTTGCTGGTACATCATCAGCAGCGTGCATGGAATCTACAAGCACCCAAGGGACAGGCATTTCAACAGCAATTGTTGCATGATCTCAACCTGCAGCCTGTTGCATAATTCCTTTGTCTGCCTGTAATACAACTCAAAAACCAGCCAGTCTGCGCAGCAGCCCTCCTGCTTTGCACATAGGTCTTGTTCCCAGCTGCCGGTGGTTCACCTGCTTGGCCCATCCTACCGTTGTCAACGTGTTGTGTCAGGCCCCATGCCTTCATGGTTCAACGCACGTAAAACTATCCAGCACGATCCCCTCCATGGCCTTGCTGGTATACGCACATGCAACATGAACACTGCCGTTGGTCTCCAGCTGCTGAGCCCCTGCAATGGCAAGCAACACCACTGACCACGGCGCACAAACCATCAAACACATGGCAATGCATGCATCAACTCATGCCACAACATGCCACCTGGCTGTGCGCTGCAAGAGTTGCCATGAGGAGAAGTCTGGCGTTACGCTCACTCTGGCGGGTAGAACTCCCCATTGGCAGTTCCAAGAATGTCTAAGGTGCCCCGCCTCGCACCCTAGTGGTCTGTTGCAACCAACCAAAACCGACAGTCGCACGAGCAAGCCGTTACTGTAGCTTGCATGTTCCATGTACCAGCTCTTACATGGATAGCGTGTCACTACATGACGTCAAGGGTGATGGAGAAGCCACACAAGCACAACAGTGGATCGAGATTCACCACTGACTTGTCTGTGCAGGCACACACACAAGCCAATGCATACTGCTCCATCCTCAACACAGTGCGTGGACCTGCTGAGCAAGTTTCCATGCAAGTTGGCCCCTGCAGGCTCGTTTGCAGGGTGGGCTCAGATGTGCTGGATACCACCTGTCATATGGTGGTTGTTTAGCTTGGTAGACTAACTACTTTTGATGCTAATAGGGTTCAGGCTGATACTCTGATTCCATCGCACTTAGGCTGATGACTGAACCACCAGTTTCATCATCACCCGAGCTTTCAGAAATGCGTTAACATGGAGTGCAGCTGAAACAGGCTGCGAGGCACTGCAAGACAGCCTGCCCAAACAACACACAGCGCAGTCGACTGTGCTAGGGCTGAACGTAACATTGTGCTCTCAGCCTGCCAGCTGCACTTGTCTTAAACCCGGAGGATGCCAGGGGATTATGCCTGGGAATGTGTTATGTGGTCTTCAATACACCGTAGAAAGGTGATTGAACTGTTTCAA
>QAXH01003023.1:0-20424 GCA_004335635.1 Chloromonas sp. AAM2 | reverse complement strand
GGAGAGATATTGTGTCTAGCTGCAGCACCGTGGGTTGAACCATGAAAAGCCATGTGATGATGAAATGATGATGATGATGTATAGATACAAACAATTATGATGAAGGATGCATGATTGTTTGCATCTATACATGATTTTGGTATGTAGTAACCTGCATTGAATGTCATTTTGGCCTACCAAAGCTTCTCTCGTGTGCATGTCTGAGGTCACAAAGAGCAGCAATTGAAGTAAGGCTTTCATGGCCGGCTGGCTTCCTTTCTACCTTGGGGCCTCTTTCTGTCTATCCTTCTGCCTTCCTTTTTTTCACGCTCAGGGTTGGTTCGGGCGATACACATCCCGTCCCATATCCTTTGACGGCTTCCTGATGTAAACCATGAACACAGAAGAATATCTTGCACAGTAGCTTCATTTCCGCACTGTGAACTGCTACTACTACTACTACTACTACTACTACTACTACTACTATTCCTTTCCATTTATGGCAAGCTCTTCCTTGGACACGATCCTAAACATGTCAAACTCTCAGGCCCAGACTTTGTTGCCCGTCCTTGGTTTCTAGCTGTGCCCGTCTGACCCTTGCCAGTCAGCCATCCTCAAAATGCCAAACTGCCAAGCCCCTGACGCGGTTGTTAGCTCAGTTTCATCAGGGTGCACCACATGCAAGGAGCGCGAACGTTAGCAAGCCACACAAGAGACAAGGCCATGTACCGTCCTGACCAGCCCAGAGCAACATAAGGGCAACGTTCAGGTGTCAGAGGCAAATAATTCTTTATTTTCTTGTTTTACATGCCTCTACAACTCTCCTGACTTGATTGCCTGACATATCCCAGGTACCAAGTGGTTCTCGAGGCAAAGGTTACTGTAATAGAGAAACACGCAGTGCAGCAAATACAGGCATACACAGAGGAAGCAGGGAAGGCTCGATGCAGAAGAAACAAAGATCAGCATCAACACGTGGGAAAAACCATCTTGCCCGTGCTGACCGGGCTGTGACAAGTCGGAATGAGAGGTCTCAATTGCTGATCGGCGTATCGTTCCGTGCACGGCTCGACAAGCGACATCGGTGTCACATGCACGGAACTGCGACCAGCCGGAGCTCCACCATTAGCGCGCCAGTGTTGCAGCGTCCAAGAGTCCGCCCGTCCTTCCAAGAGTCCACCCGTCCAATGTTCAAGGTTGGAAAAAGGAATCATAGCTATAGCGCTCATGGATTGAACTCATAGACCCTGCTTCACAGCAGCACCGCTTTGCAGCAGTGCTTTGCAGCGGCCGTACTAGCAGCCATCGTCAAAATCAAGAGTCAGTCGCGAGACAGGTAGTTTGCAAAATGCACATCGCGCGGTTGGGCCTATCACTCGCGTTGTGTGGAGCGCTTGTAACCGCGGCACTGTTTGGAGTTGCGGGTGGCCAGGCCATCAACCAGGCTTCGCCCTCCAAGTCGGTCACAACGCCCGCTTCCCGCGCCGCAACACCGACACCCACCGCTCAATCTTTGACCTCTCAGTTTGTGGACAGCGCCAGCGCTCAAACCAATCAATCGGATCCGTTACTGGATCCCTTGAAGCTGCCAGACTGCTCTGACCTGCCTGTTAGCGTTCGTCAACTGGTGGGTGAGGGGAGGGGGGTTTGGCTTTCGCATAAACAACGAATCAGGTGGCTCGTTGGTAGCAACTTGGCGGTGCTAATCTGCTTGTGTAGGACCTTGCTACTCGCGCCGACATCGTGTTGACTGGGATTACGCTGGCGGCAGGCCCAGGGGCAGGTACCGTCAAACTCACTGGTTTCGCAGCAGCCCTTGGCACAGTCCAGACGCCCATGCTTACAGAGCCTCTGTGGCCTTTCTCTGACATGCCTGAGCTTTGTGTTCGATACGCTTGTTGAAAGGGTTGCAGGCATTCAATCCACAGCCCTGGGTTGTAGCCATAACGTTACGCGTGCCGATCAATGGCTTAACCCGCTCCGCCTCTCTGTAGGCCGATGCGATAACAAGACTGGGGCACTGAACATCGCGCTTGATAACAGCACCGATCCCTCCACTAATTTCTTCGTGCTGGGCGTGCAATGCGTTCACAAGGCAAGCAAGCGCTTCTCGTACTGTCAGGTTGCGCATCTGATGGTTGCATGCTGAGCTCGCTGTAATTGCTGGAGCTGACATGTAACGCATCTCAGGGTAGGCCTTACCAACCCTGCTGGGGTGCAGGTTGTTTTCTTTTTCAAGTTTTACACAGATGACCGTGGCTAGGCTGCCAAATGCGACTTTGATCATGGTTGCAGGGCCTGCTTTCCTGTCGTGCAAACGAGGAGGATACCAAGGATTGCCTGATTCTCATTGCAGCACCCTCCATGAAGGACGCGGCACCCTGCTCTTTATCACAGGTGACAGTGGGAGTAACAGTGCATGACCGACCATGCAAATCATGTGTGCTGCATTGCACGCTTGGCACCTTTGCCGCACGACACTTGCTGTTAACAGTAACTCATCTCGACTGTACAAGCTGGTCAAAGCTACATATATAAGTTGATGTTCGCGCTCAGTGCAGCGGGATGGACCTGTCTCTCTCTTTATCTCTCTTTTTTATGGATACATGTTTACATAACTTGGTGTGTGCTGTGAGTGCTGCGATGGCAGCGAATTGTTCCCCGCATGAGGCAAGCGAGAACAGTTCGTCTGCCATGCCATCATGTGCACCCGAGTGACTATTCCTCCCTCCCTTGTCACAATGCGTGCAGGGTGAACGGTACCAGGTGTACCTGCAGGTAATGCCCATGCCCAATTTTGTCCTGCCCTGTTACTTGGAGTGGGACAACGGCACTGTTTCAGGCTGTAATATCCTGATTGAAATGATGGCGCCTACTGTTCCCTCGTGAAGATATCATTACTTTGGCCCACACACAGCTCGGCGCATGTAGGCCCCCCTGATGTAATTGATATACATATGCAGCGTTTCCATGTGCCCACCGTGTCTATGCCCTACGTGACCCTGTTATTCAAACTGGAGGCAATTCGAAGTGTCATATGGGCAAGCTACCGTTGCCTGTCTGTTCCGCTGGTGCTTGCCTGGTGCTTGCAGAAGCTCACCAATGGTTGTGATGGCTACTATCTAACGATGTACGAGCGCATCTACCATAGGTGTGCCACTGGCGCCGCTGCACGCAGCTAAAGTAATGATGTAGTGAGATAGTCATACAATACCATTGATACAGGAGCTTGCTATGTTGTGCCTGAGACACATGTTTGCAGTACTGTATAGTTTACGCGCTTACTACTGGGCAGCAGCCACCAGCATGTGCACTACAAGTTGCTCGTTCATGCGTCATTTTCATGCACGTCATGTTTGGTTGAGGTGCGCTGGGACGTCCCGTGACTTGAGCTGCCCACAACGAGTGCAACAAATAACATTGTTGTTTACATGGCCTTCGGGGAGGAGTGCAACAATGTGCACTAGACGTCAGCATTTCAATGACCAGGCACATGTTGCGTGCCTGGTTTGCTGCAGTGTCCGGCGGCCTCTGGGTGGCACTGGCTGCACGTTCTACCCATCGTTTCCCGATCCTCAGGATATGCAGGTGTGCGAGAGCGGGCAGTGAGCAAAATCATGGCATGTGTGTGCCTCCGGGCTTGGCTGAGAGTGACGCTGACCATGGCAGGGGCAGATATTAAGAGGGGACAGCACGGGCAGTGTGCAACAGTGTAAGGCCATGCAGCACAGCACAGGCCGGTGCATGAGCGCCAAAGTCAAGCATACAGTGTATATATACCTAATAGTAGATGTGTTGTCAGAGCATTATACCATATTGTCTGAGAGCGGTACTGATACTGTTGTCTGTGTGCTGTCAGGGCATATGTACATGCTGGCTGAGAGCGACGTCGATCATGGCAATTCTGTGGCATGGCGGGATGTAACACTGTTCTTCGTGAAAGCGGTGTATTGCAAGGTTGTGTAGGCTCATAAGTACGACAAGGTCATACTGTGTCAGGAAAGCACTGAGAAGCAAGACAGTGCAGGGCTGGCCGAGGATGTCGACATCAGCAGGTGCTTGCTGGCAATTATGCTCAGTGAATGCCGGGCACCCTGCTGTAATCTCCCTTTACATTAACCAGTAACCCGAACCCATGAATGCAGACTGATGGCTTTGTTGCTGCTGCATGCAGGTTCAGCTCAATTCCACATGCGAAAAACCAGATGTCTGCAAAGAGGACATGTGCAGCCCCCTGGTCAGCAAGTCTCCGTGTGCCAACGACACGTCAGTCCAGTGCCAGATGAAGACTTGCCCGGGGAAATGGATGTACCAGAACGCCATCATGCCCGCAGACACATGCTATGAACTGTGAGTCACCTCTGCATGCGTGTCAGAGTCACCAGACTGCTGCTCAATTCCGATGTATACCACTCTGAACTCACCTAAACATGAAAGCCCATGCCGCCAACCGGAGAAGGGGCGTCAGTCCGACCACCTGAGCATGCACGCTAGTTCCAAAACAGATTTGAAAAGCTCTGCCTCTGTAATCCTATCCTGCTGCAGGTACAATTATGCCACGAGCGGCCTACCCACAAACTGGTGAGGGGCGGTGCCAGGTATTCACAACCCTTGCTTACCCGAGGACATTGGCTGACCGCCGCAAATTGCGGCTTGTTATGCTGAACCCGCTTGTACAACAACTTGAGCCCCACGCAAGGCAGGAAGGGTAAAAGTAGGTAATAAACAAGGTGAAAACGGTTGGGAAAAACAATTTGAAGACGGGTTCTACTTTGCCTGTTTCTTTTGGTTGCATACTGTCAACTGATGGCAATACGCGCGCATTACTCACACAGGTTTCTTGTACCGTTTGCTTGTGTGTGCAGCTATGGACGACGGTATGTAAACAACAGGTGAGGCAGGACAGCACATGCAAGTTGCACATGTGATCAAGCGCTCTGCTACATGCCGAGTCTCCCTGGTATGCGGCCCCCTTATGATAGTAAACGCGCCTATCAGCTCGTTTGCAGCTTGTGGTCAGTCCTACGTGTGAGGTGGATGCGTTCACCACCGTTTGCGGCACATGTCAGCACCGTTATTGGCCATTTGACCTGCAGGATCAGGGAGCTGGCACGCTACGACAACCTAATGAACGGCAACGGGACGATGAATGGCACGATGAACGGCACAATGAACGGCACGATCAACGGCACAATGAACGACACGATGAACGGTATGCAAAATCTGAATGCGACCAGCGACGGAGGTCTGGGAGGCGCTGGACTCACTGCAGACGGCCGGGGAGCCGACGGTGGCATGCCCGCAGACGATCTGGCGGCCGGCGATGGCGACTTGGGAGATGAAGATCCGTTCTACCGACAGGTCAGCCAGCCTGCTGATGCGTCCCCTGCTGACATGCCGGCCGACAATCTTCCAGACTCCACCGCTGCGGCCACCCCTGCTGGTGGCCCTGCTGAAGCGTCCGCCGACAATCCTCCGGACGCCACGCCTGCCACTAAGCCTGCAAACACTCCTACAGCCACGCCTGTTGCGATAGGTGCAGACGCGCCTGCCGTCAAGCTCGCTGACTCTGCCGAGTCTGAAACAGAGGCCACGCCTGCTGCTGGGCGCGCCGTCATGGCAGCTACACCTACAGCCGACAGTGCAGACAATCCTGCTGGCTCCCCTGATGACGTTTCCGCAGACTCTCCTGGCGACTCTCCAGCCAACTCCCCTGCTTCCAAACCTGCCGCAACTTCCGCCACCAAGCTCGCAGGTATCCATTTCAACACCCCTGCCGCTAAACCTGCTGCCACGCCAGCAGACAGGTCTACCGCTCAACCTGTTGCACGCTTGGCTGCTGATGACAGTGCCGCCGACAGCGCAGGCGATTCTACTGACACGTCTGCCGTTGAGCTTGCCACCAACCGGGCAGATACTTCTGCCGCTAAACCTGCAGCTACCCCAGCAAAAACATCTGCTGCCAAATCCGCCACCACGTCAGCAGACACTCCTGCCGCTAAATCTGGCGCCAAATGGGCAGACACTTCTGCCGCTAAACCCAGAGGAAAATCCGCAGACGCTGCTGCCAACAAACCTGCAGAGATTTCGTCCACCCAACCAGAAGGCACAGATGCAGACCCCAAACCTGCAGTCAAACCTGCAAACAGTCCTGCCACTATTCCAGCAGGCAATCCCACCAAAAACCTTGCTGCTACTGCCAAGAAGGCTCCAGAGATGAACCGGCCCAATAGCCGTGCTGGCGACGACGGTGGTGGCGGTGATGGTGGCAGCAGTGGTGAAAGTGGCGGTGGCAGTGGTTCAGCAAGGAGTAAGCCAGGGGATGTGAGCCTGCTCGGTGCATTCGTCAAGCGCCTGTCAACCACCTTTGCAGACGGAGAACAAGACGGTGCCAAACCTAGTGTGTGAACACGCATGCTGGGCAACGGCGGGACAGTATCGCACGGCTTGTGAGAACGATCTGGACGACAGTCTTGATACGGCAGGTACACTGCGGTCTCGGGCACTTACTGAACCAGCAGTGTGTGGGGAATGTGAACGCCCTGTTACTGAGTTCTCCTTGCTGCCTCCTGCGTTTTTGCCAGAATTGAGCCACGTATAACCTATTGCAATGATTGGTTATGATTGTTAATTAGTCCATTTTCTTCTACTTCCAGACAAAGGAGTCAGATCATAATCAACAAATGGAGTCTCCTGTGTAAAACATGTCTTACGTTGACGCCTGCGGTGAAAGTATCTGCTGTGGCATAACCCTTCCTACATCTATTGCAGCCGTTTGACTCCAAACACACCTATTATAACTTGTACACTTGAGGCCATACACTCATAGCATTGCATGCCACAAAGCAGGTCAGATGGTGGACTGACTGGAGCTCAGGGTTGATGATGTCCTTGGGGATTGTGTTGTACGTCCGAAGGAGCGTACAGATTGTCCCTTCGGAGCATGTATGCATAATGTATGTAATGGCATGGGGGACATGACGGTCATTTAGACATCATCACAGCAGGCAGATGTTATAGAGGACACCTGACAGAACTTGGACGCTCGTAATTTAACAATGCGCGTGACGTGACAATTCAAGCCTGTAAACCTAGGCAAACGATCTTCTTCCGAACGACAAGGAAGCGATTCATGTGTCAGAGTGAGAGAAACGCTTGTGACCTGTCAAATCGATGCGGGCCCAACCGAGTGACCACTGTAACGCTCCCGTGTGACATGTCACTTTGGTTGTTTGCGCAAACAGATGTTTGCGTTGGACGTGCTTCATGGTGTGCACTCCCTCCTTGTAATGCTTGATTTCCCTTAAATTTCCCTAAATTTCCCTTTCCCTTTCCCCTAAAATGAAACCTTAACATTGGCTGGACTAGAAGGATGCTCATGAAGCCAACAGTTCGTGGCAGCCAATCACTCTTAAATGCGTACGGGGGGAAATGTTTGCCAGTCCTGGGACAATATTGAAAGGTGACAACGTGCCCTTGTCGACCACCATGCGTTGTGGTGCAAAACGGAGGTCGCTGTGTTGTGTCCCAGAGTGTGTGCTATGCAAATAAGCAGATTGTGAGCCAGCAATGCGTCAGCATCGAGCCACCAACTCCAACACATTGCGCCGGACGTGTTACTGGCCAGATAATGTCCAAGCCAAGTATGGACATGGGTGGACAACTGCTGCGCTTGAGCAGCCTGCTATACTGTGAAGTTGACAGATGTACCAAGGCATGAGCTACGTTTCCAGACCTTGGCTTGGTCTCCTTGTGAAAGGGTGTGCTTTTTCGGCAGGCCTTGTCCAAACTTACATGTCACATGCTCAACCTGTTTCAAACGTGTAGCCGTACATGACGACCGGCCTGATTTTTTCCCCTGACGACACCGCTCTAGCGCTTGGTTGCTGTGGCTTATTGCCGACGTGCTTTGGAAGACAGCCTGTCAAGTTGATGAATACAGGCGCGGTTAGGCAAATCAAACCGCGTACCAAACAGCATGAGCAGCAGCGAGGATGAAGATCAGTGGTCTGCAAAGCGTGCTCGAGCCTACCTTGGGGTGCGCGTATTGCCGGATACTTCACAAAAGCGATCTGATTTGAACCTTGAAGTCAAGCGCCAGCTCGCAATTCCTTGCTCATGCAGACGCAGGTGCTGCCCAGCATTTCCGGCCCTGGGGCTGACACTGCCAGTGAAGCCGAGAGCTTGTGCGCCGAGGGCTCCGAGGCTGATGAAGGTGTCGATATCTCCAGCATTGTCTTCAGCACCATACAATGGACGCAGGAGCGTGCCAATTCCCAAACTGCCAATACCCCAGCTCCAGTAAGTGTGCATCCTCATCCTCACACAACCAACACACCACCCAGATCGCAAGAACAATGACACTGTCACTGACAGTGTCAGTCATGAACACACCCTTTTGTGTGCGCCTCATGCCATGCAACTCATGACGTGATGCAGGCCACTCACAAAGCCACAGAGCCTCTTCACCATGTGCTCGATCAGAACCACCCTATTGCAACCAGCCCACGTGAATCGCCTGCAGCCAGCCCCATTGCAGTCGGCCCCGATGTTCGGGTTCAGCAGTCGAATGGCTCACCTCAGCACACCCGCCCTGGCGCACAAAAAGCCAGCACCCTTGCCACCAGCCCAGCTGGCCCCAAGGCTGCCACCTCAGCAGGCGCCTTGCGTGTACAGAACGTCGCAGCAGAAGACAGTGGCCTTGTGGGAGAACCTTGTGACAGCAACCCTGCCTCCCCTAGGCAGTCATGGCTGATTGGGGCTGCAGGCCGCTTGTCAGATCTCTCCACACCAAGATCCCGAGATCTAACACACTTCCAGGTGCGGCAAGATGCAACTAAGCACTGTGGCACACACACTAGTGAGGCTGTTGTCCTGACGTCGGCCATTCATTCATTTGCATGTCATGCACATCAGTTGTTGACTGGTGTGAGAGTGACGCTAGCGAGTACCGCACTGTACCTCGTGACGCATGTCGTCTGTGAGTGCACATAACAGTTCTGTACAACCTCCATAGATTCACACACATACACACACACGTGCGTGCTATCTGTCAGCACATGCAGATGATCACACACAGACGAGCATACACAGACGAGCACACTCGCTTTGCAGGACGGGCTCGATGCCTTGGGCAAGTCTAACCCCAGTGCTGCCGAAGTAGCAGCCCAGGAAGGCGCCTTAACCCAACACTTCCACGACGCGCTGGCATCAGCGAGTGACGATCCGCTGCCCGAGGCCACCATGGGCTTGGCTTTGGAGGACACTGTCATGGGGGTGGATATGACTGATCTAGACAGGCTCATTGCCAGATTGCAGGCAGGGGAGACAATGGACCTAAACGCCACCAGGTAATGGCAGGACGTGTTTGGTTAGCAGCACCGCAAGCTGCAAAGCGGTAGCAAGTGGAATGTGGTGAAGTAGATAGTGATGATGGCAGGAGCAGGGGGTAGAGGACTGGAGAGGCACAGGCGAGAAAAGGAAAAATGAATGTTTCGTGACTTGGGGCATGGGGCCAGGCGGGATATAGAAAGGTTGAGGGCGAGGCAGTGCGAGGCAAGGTGGGATAACGGGGTAAGCAAGGGGAGCAGAGCGGAGAGCGCCAACCTGTAACAAGGTAGTGGAGGAAAGGAGAAGAGGGCAGAGAACCTGGGCAATCTGGGGTTGTTGAGGTGCACAAGTTGGTTAGGCATTGGTGCAAGCCGTGCGAGGCCATCCCAGCCACCCCTGTTTTTTGTGCACATGGACGTGCATGCACCACACCAGCACGAGTTTCTGTCGGTCTCCCCCAAGGTCAATAATCCTAGCCCTCATTTCTTACTATCCGTTAATCCAAGGCCATCCCTTTGCATTTTGCGCAGGCCCAGCGACCTGCCAGACCCCAGTACCCTGTTCAGTGACGACGAAGATGAGCAGCCAAAGACGCCAGCAGCACCAACTGAGCAGCCAGAGGCACCAACGGCACCAACAGCACCAACACCAGCCTTGGCACAGGCTTCAGCAGTGGTAGCAAAACCAGCACAGGCGCCAATCAGCAGTGGCAAGCCCAGCGCTGTTCATGCAACCGCGGCGCCTGTGTCTGTTGCCTCACCACCGCTTCCTGCCGCTGCAGCACCAGCCATGAACGCAATGCTTGCCGCCCTTGGTTTGACTGAGCAGCAGAAGCCTACAGCAGGCACGTCTGCCATGGACGCTATGCTTTCAGCGCTGGGTGGCCAAGCAAAGCCCAGCGTTGTGGAAGCTGGCGTGATACCGAGCCCGGGCGCTGCTCCGCCCAGCCCAGGCATGCTAGCAATTCTCCCGCCCCGCTTCCGTGCATTCACTGCCGTGCCGCCACCGGGCGTGCCGCCACAAATGCTTCCGCCTCGCTTCCGTGCCTTTCCCGCTGCCCCGCCGCCCGCGGCTGATGGCGATGCAGGCAACAGCATGGCCGCACCACCCGGCCCGCCCGCCCGCGCCACAGTGGTTGTTGATCTCAGGGCGCAGGTTGTCAGCAGTCTGCAGGCCGTAGAAGCTGCGAAGAAGCGTGCCTTGGCAGGGCCGCCCAAGCCAGCCCAGCCGCCGCAGCACATGGCTACCGCGTCACATTCAACTGCCTGTGGGAATGACAAGCCAATGGAGGAGCCCAGCACATCTCGAAGCATGTTTGTGAGCACTGCAGACATGGGGTCTGGCCGTGCAGAGTCTACCGATGCACTGCCAAACGGCACTGCTACCCCTGCCCCAGCATCCCGCAGTATGTTTGTCAGCACAGCAGATATGGCACCAGTCCCAGCATCTCGTGGCATGTTTGTCAGCACAGCAGATATGGCTGTCAACCCAACAGACAGTCCCGCAGCCAAGCCAGGCAGTGCACACACGCCCAATCCCATTGTTCCCACGCACCAGCCACAACTGAAAACACCTGCAGGACCTGTGGTCACCTCAGCCAATGGTACTGCTGCCAGCGAGCCATCCCCTGCACACAGGTCAGTAGGAACGTGAAGGGATAGGGGTCACACGTGTGTGCTTGTGGTGTTGGCGAGTAACATCACTGGTGTACTATACATATATTAGGGAAGCCGTCAGAGGACACGAAATGAGATGGGCACCGCCCTGGCCTACCCTCAGCAAGAAAGCAAAACGAACGCAGGGAACAAGGCAGGCAAGGCAGGCCAACTGAATGCAAAACAGGATGGAGGCGCCTAAGCTAAGGTCAAAGACTAGAGAAAAGGACGCAAGAAGGGCCAGGAGGCACTGCTTGATGATGGCACTGGCCTGTGAGTTGGCGTTCAAGGCGTGTTGTCAGGTGTCGAGTGGACCCAGCAGGGTGAACATGCCGAATGCAAACCGCCAGATGCTCCGCGTCACTCAGTGACTGCATCTGCTCCAACTGCCATGATCATCCTGCTGTACCAACGCAATTTTTGCAGCAGTCCAACGCAATATTGATCTGTAACTCTGCACGTCCATAGCAACTGCTGTAGTCTCTCTTTGGTTGCTTCGCAGATGCCATCATAATCATACTATTGCTTTTTCTGCAGGTCCATCATCCTTGACACAGACGACGACTGGGCCCCAGCCCCTGAGGCCGCCAGCAAGGGGATGCGGGTCTCACACATGCCAGCCGGTGCTCCGGGGCAGCCGCTGGAACAGGGCGCCCTGCTGGTCAGGGCCGGGGCCCGCATAGCCCGCCCGCCAGGACCTCCACGCGAGCCGCCGCGGCCCGAGCAGGCCGAGCCCATCTCAACACAAACTCAAGCTGACGACTGCACCAAAACAGACCCATCTGATCGCTCTGCCGCAGTGGCAGTTGTGTCAACAGCACCGGTGAATTCAATCAAAGCCTTCCCGGCTGCGGCACTCAACGCTGTTGTCAGGCAGCCGCCAGGTGTTGCATCTGCAGCGGTTCAGCACTTTCCAACCGTGGCTGCTCCAGTCCAGCCAGCCGTGCAGCCAGCAGCGGCTGTGGTGGCACCTCAGTCCCTGTCAATGCCGCGCTTGCCACCATGGCTGGCAGCCTCACAATGCCTGACGCTTGCCGTTGCCACTCCAGCAGGCCTGAGTACATGTGAGGTTGCAGCTCTTCTTCAGGCACTGCTGGCCAGCACAGCTGGCAGCACAGGTCTCCCGCAGTTGCAGCCGGCAGGCAAGGCGACTGCCGCCCAGCTGCCTGTGCTATCTGTAGCCAGCGTTGGCCTGGTACAGTTGCCTGCCCAGCACCCCTTATTGGATGGTCTGCAGCCACTGCTGCAGTCAGCACCAACCGGTGCAGTGTCAGTTCCTGGCCGTGGTACCAGCACACTTGGCCGTGTGTTGTTAGTGGCGTGTGTACCGGGACGGGTCAGCTGTGATGGCGAGGAGCAGCCAGCAACACTGGGGACGAGCGGGAGCGTGATAGAGGCCGTCAGCAGCGTGCAGGCATGGCTAGGCAGCAGTGCTTGGGGCTCCATGGCTGTGTCTGGGTATGATCCAAACCATAAGCTTGCTTGCTACCTAAAGTGTGTAGCTGGGGCAGATGTTCTAGCAGCTCTCGGCTCAGGTTCCGTGCCATTGCCAGCTGCACCACACCATTCACTCTCAGCCACAAGAGGTAGCACGGACGGCAGGACGCAAGGCAGCACCAGAACCAGCAGTAACGGCTGCAGCAACGGCCTGTCACATGGCCCCAGTGACACTCACGAGGTCTTTGTCATCTCTAGCCCACGCGGAGGGCTGCACCACGCCAGCCTCATCGCCCAGGTGCTTTACCGAGCTTCTGCATGTGGCCTAGTTCTGCAGGGGCTGTCCTGCACCTACCCACCGTCCGTTTCTGTAGGATACATAACGTCCAAAACGCCACACAAGCCCGAGCCATACACAGCCACGGTAATGCTGGCGCTCGCCGGAGCGCATGGCGCATTGGCACGGTGGCGAGCCCACATGGGACCTCAGGACCCATGGGTAGCCATGCGTGCTGAGCCCCACTCGCTGCATGGAGCGCTAGCATCCAAACTGCCAGCGCATGCAATGAGCTCCGCCGTTCTGGGCTGCTCCTACAGCGTCAAGGGGGCAAGCAGCGAACTTGACCTTTTCTTCTCATCGGATCATTCAGGGCCTGCCCGACCTAGCAACGGCGAAGCAATCAGCAAAAACCAGGCTGTTCTCGTTCCACAAACGTTGTGCATGGTCAAACCAGCTGGTAGCTATTGGCTGGCGTTCCCTGGCAGCACTACTTACGAGTGTGTTCAGGCTCTCTGGGCGATGCAACACCTGGCCTGGAGTGGCTTTACAATAGGCGGTGTGCTGCGAACATCCACCCCTGCCATACTGACCACCGAGCGACTACTGCGTGTCACATCCCTGCTGTCAGCTGAAGTGGCATCCATGCCTGATAAGGATGATACGGGTCAAATTAGGCCGCTACCAGATGTGGTTGTGGCAGTGGAAGTTCGGCATTTGGAAAACTGCCAACAGCTGCAGTTGTGCCTGCAGCACATGAGCCACATTCCAGGGGCAATGGCCTCTTCTACTGAGCACGTGGTTACAACAGCAGCCTGCTCGCCTGAAGGCCTTATGGTGTGCGGTAGTACAGAGGCACAGACGGGTGCTGTAGAGACAGCCGCACAGCCGTTAGTCAATGCTCTGCCAGCTGTCCATGAAGCCACTGATGTGCTGGTAGCTGCAGACAGGCAAGGCGAGGCACCTGAGGCACATGGGTCAGATCACATGGTGGCGGTTTTCTTGCAGTCTCCAGGTCTGCAGGCCGCACTGCTGCTGGCAGCAGAAATAGCGCTGCAGGCGGCAGGAAAGTGTCAGCATGCTTCTGACGTTTCTGTGGAAGAAACGGCCAACATGGGTGCTTTGCTGGGTCCTGGGGCGGAGTTGGTGGCTTTCCGGGTCGTGCGATCCCTTCCCCAGGATTGTGCACGCCGCATGCATGTGCCAGGCAGATGCAGTAGCAGTGGGGGCGGCCCAGCAACCAGCAACGGCAGCTCTGCCACTCAACCGGCTGCCCAGCCACGGTTGCATGCCAGCCAACCAGGTGTACTGCTCCTGCTGCATGGCCCTGCTGCTCAAGTATCGGCTGCCAACGCAGCAGCAGTATGGGCGCCACAGGGGTCACATGCTGCCATGCCAGCAACAGGCGGTTTGGCAATTACAGGGTCGTTGGCAGCCCTGCTGGGCAGGCAGGCACTGCAGCAGTACGTGTCAGGGGTCACACCACCTGTGGCTGCCCTAACTCTATCTCACTCGGACGCCAGGGTGGTGCTGGCCACGTGCTTCAAGGCACAATCACAGGTGTGTTTGTGTGACGTTCAAAAGATATCAACGCTCAATGTTCCCTTGCGTATTGAGCGGTCTCGTAGCTCGGAGGACTAAGTGATCAACCATGTGCAGCTACTGCTGAGCGTTGAGAGTATGCGGCTTGTTATGCTGCATGCTGTTCACAATGCCAACCGCTGCGGACGTCAGAATATGGGGATGCGTCATGAATACATTTTCCGGTATCCTGCCGGCGTGGCTGCACATGGCTTGCCATGCAGGTGTATTTGGACCCCAGCTTCCATGACAGCGTGCACCGACCGCCCTACTCAGCAGCCCTACATCTGCCTGAACCAGCCTCCCAAAATAGTGCTAACCAGCAGTCGGCAGCCCAGCCCATGCTGCACCTGCTCTCCTCGCCACACATGCATGACACGTGCTTGGTGCTGCTGCTGACACCCGCTGTGGCTGCGGGCAGCAGGCTTGACGCACCCAGGCCGACAGCGGCCATGACCTGCATCCATCGAGCCTTCAGGGTCAGTCCAGGGGTATGAGTGCGGACACCATGCCCCCTGAAATGGAACAGGTCTTGAGGTCATACACGCATGTGCATTGAATCACCACATCAACCTGGACCACTCTTGCCAAGTCAGGCCTCGTCATCATCATCGCATGGCAGGTTCGCGCACAGCAGCTTAATCAAGCACAATAGCAGGTTGAACTACAGTACAGTAACTAGCTGGAACAATCTGGTTTTCTGACAGACGTGGTAATCCTTTTAATCCCAGCCCAATTCCAAGGTGCACATACAGGTGATGGGCTTCCAATGTGCTGCTGGCTGTTGTGCGCAGGTGTTGCATAAGGAACAGTTTGCCGTGGTTGGGACCAAGACGACTCAGTTGGACAGCAGCCTGGCAGGTGCCTGTCTGGGGCGGGCGGAGCTGGCTGGCCGGTGTGCACTGCTCATGTGGCTGCGACGCAGCAACGCTGTAGGGCACCTGCAGCAGGCGCTGCACAAAGCAGGTGCGAGGCCCATATCATATGAAACGTCTTGATTTGACTTATGTTTTGACAATTGAG
Source organism: Chloromonas sp. AAM2 (assembly GCA_004335635.1). Lineage (NCBI taxonomy): Eukaryota > Viridiplantae > Chlorophyta > Chlorophyceae > Chlamydomonadales > Chlamydomonadaceae > Chloromonas > Chloromonas sp. AAM2. The sequence continues at coordinate 5,142 of QAXH01003023.1, read as the reverse complement.
TTTCACTTGTCCCCGGGTTGCGGGACACATCCCTCCTGCACATCACACGCACTAAACGCACTGACAGTATTGAGTGCGTGAAGGGCGATGCACGATGTTTTGTTTGCGTGCATGACCTCCAGGACAGCAGCAACAAGGATCCGGATCAGGGCAGGATGGCAGGGTGGCCGGCCATGCAAGGTGCTGCATATACCTAGCTCGTGGTTGTTAGGGTCTGGCTTGCAGCAGACTTGCCAGTATATGAGGGGTTGTTCATTGGGTTGTCAGGGTCTGGCCTGCAGCAGACTTGCCAGTATATGAGGGGTTGTTCATTGGGTTGTCAGGGTCTGGCCTGCAGCAGACTTGCCAGTATATGAGGGGTTGTTCATTGGGTTGTTAGGGCCTGGCTTGTCGGGCAATGAAGGGGTGATTCACTGGAATCTACCGGCTTCTGCAGGCTCTTGAGACTGGGAAACGACTGGCACGTGACTGAACAAGCCAATTCAAACCGTCGACATGTGCAGGTCTGGACGGCAGGCTCATAATTCCAGCGCCTACATGGGCAGCTGCCCAGCAGCTACTCACCAGCGCATGGAACATGCACGCACATGCATCGCTGCAGTCGATGCATGCTCCAGCGGCTCAGCCGAACATCCAGCAGCTCAAGCATTACGCTGCAGAGCAGCTAGCCAGCAGCTCAGCCACCCCAGCCAGCATGCTGCAGGTCACCTGCCTGCTGCTGCTGCCGGCCAAAGAGAAGATCATGCAGGCAGCTGGGACGATGAGCGTGCAGTGGGCAGATGCAAGCGATGTGCTTAACACGCTGCAAGGGGATGGCTTTCAACTCCTGGCGGCCCAGGCTTGCAGGTAAGGATGGGAATACGATGCTTGAAACGGCCAGAATTTGTTCGAGGCAATACCTTGCACACCGGTAGTCCTTAATGCCTTGCAGAGCCCAGTGAAGCCCTGCAATACACCAGGATATGCGTGTTGCATTTCTCGCATGAACCGTGGCAATGGTTTGTGACCTTGCGTGAGCTCCTGGTTCTGCTGTTGCAGGTTGCTACCTGCCCATGCGTCTGCTGCCGCCAAGGCCTGCGGGTTTTCAAATCAGCAAACAAGCGTCTTGATGGCACTGGGTAGCCAAGCCAAGCCACCTGGCAGCGCCACTGTTGATTCTGGGCGACAGGAACGTACAGCAGAGGAAGTCCCTGCAAACGTCCTGGTGCTGCTGTTGCAGCGTAGCAATGCTGTGGCAGAGCTGCAGCTGTGCATGCAGCGGTATGCACAGGCGGCCGGGACTGGCAAGGGATTGATGCCAGCAGGAGAAGGCAATGTTGTGTCTCGGCTGGGGATCGCAATGAGCAGCAGCTTGGCTGTAGATTTGTGGACCTTGATGACCACATGACCATATACCATTGCTGACTCGCTCAATGACAGATAGCTTAAGGACAGGGGCTCTGGAGCCCACTGGCATAAAGTTCATGACATGATGGTTGAACGCCTGGCTGGTCAGTATGAACTTGTTTATGGTCAATGGCATGGCGAGCATGCATTCAGTGAGTAATACAGGGTTGCAGTGTCCTTAAGTCCCTGTGATAACATGTTGGTTGTCCGCAGCATTCCTGTATGGGTTGACGCGAACATACTTGGTAAGCAGTTCTGTGCAGCGAGCTTGGGCGCATGTGTAGTCATGTGGTGCTCGTGCTTAACCAGTTTGAGTTTGACGCATAGGCAGGCAATCTGGCACAAGAGAAACTGATAAAGAAAAAAGAACGAAACGTGCGGATCCACAGGAGAGCAGAGAGCCGTGCCGAGCAATTGCACTGACAGCAATAAACGCTGTCAGTCGGATAATTTCTGCCAGTGCAGCCCCGCTGGCATTATCACGGCACTAGTGGCCCTGTTTAGGCCAGCATTTCATCACGAGTCTATGTCACGTTTACTCTAAACACTAAAAACACATCCTAGCCGAGCAGCATGTGGGCCCCCCTCCACCCGCCTCCAACATCGGTGGGTGTTGGCAAAGCGTGGCCGATTGCGAAGGCTGCTCACTGCCAGTTCCGCGCTGTCAACCAGCCTTGCATTGCTCGCCCTTCAGGCTTGCCCTGTGCGTGGCGGTCGCGTCGTTTTGGTGACCTCGTCAAGACTTGCGCCGAGCCCCCTCAGTGCGCCAAGGCTGTTTCGTGATGAGGTGGGCTTGCATTAGCTGCATGCACGCTGTCATTTGCTGCAAGGAGATCGCTACATGACATCCTTTGTCCAGGGTGATTTGCAGGAGCCACAAAGGAACGAGCCAGCCGAGGTGGCCAGCGCCCCACCTGAGATACAGTACAGCAAACCCAGGCGTGTGTCGCGGAGAAATGCGGGAGCACGAACAATGCTATCCGCCCAGCGGGAGCAGCAGGAACAACAGCAACAAGCCGCAAGCCCTAAACTTGATGAACTTTGGCTGCCACTTCAACCCACTGATGAATCAGCATCACAGCAGCAAGCAGCAGAATTGGAAGCACAGCAGCAGGACAGCAAGCTATTGGAGACACGCATGCATTTAGCCACCAGCCGCAGGGAGGCCCTTGAGTATGCAACGCAAGAGCACCCCAGCAGCCTACAGCCTGCCCAGCTGGTGTTTGTGTGCAGCCATGTGGCCAAAATGTGTGACCCAGCAGCCATGACTTACAAGGATTGGATGGAAGTACAGGTATGGCACAGGTGCATCTGCCCATGCGGTTTGGGGCAGTGGCGCACATGGCTGCACAATCAGCCTCATGAGAAGCACAGCTTGGGTATGCATCCACAATGAACTCCATGAGGCACAGCCTTGCTATGCATCAACTGAGTCACGCACAGCAGCAGGCTATGTGAGACACGTCCATTCCATGGCCAGCATGGCCTTCAACAACCGAGTCGACCACATGCCAGACATGTAATATCTGAGTCATCCACTGCAGGCTTTGCCAGACATACAGCCTTGTCATACCATGCAGGCTGGTATTCAGCGGCTTCTTACCACACACCCTGGGCACGTGGACAAGCTGAACGCCTATGAGTTTGTGGTCTTGTTGACTTCGCTTGCGCGCTCACACTATACGCCCAGCACGGAGTGGCTCGAGCGCTACTTTGTGGCCTCACTCCCCCACCTTCCAATGTATGGCCCAGGATACATCTACCTACTGCTCAGGTAACGTTCGCAAATCAGGTTATGTCCATAGAAGTTCGTTCAGCCCATAGGAATCCGCTTTGAACAGCGCGATGCGCGCATGGCCATTCCGAGACGTGTGCACATGCAGCTGACCATGTCGCATGCTCCTGGCTGCATGCACAGGGCGCTTGGCCGCATGGAACTGCAGCTGTGGCAGCTCAAGACAGCGCCCACGTTCCGCACTTGGATGCACAAGCTACTGGCCGTGGCCCAATCAAAGGTGTGCACCCAGCCAGTGTGGCCAGCATGGCCATTCATGGGTGCTCGCGAACATGATCAGCAGCATGTGCAACCAGCAACATGTGCGGGGACACGCTTCTGATGAGGAGGGTGTCTGGGAAACGCACGTGCAGGAGAAGGGCAAGCTGGAACAGTTGGCCACAGAGCAGATTATGATTTCATCGGAATATGGATTCATCCGTTTGGGGGTCTCTGGCTGATGACGGGTGTTCATTCATGGTGACCACCTGCTGCTCTCTGCACACCATGACATGCATCTGCATCGAGATCAGCGCTTATAATCTTGTTGTGCATGACACATGCAGGTGTGGGCATATCGTGGCGATGAATTGGTGCGTACGCTGTCAGCAGTCAGCCATCTGAAGTGGCAGCCCTCGGACGAATGGCTCGCGGCGTTCAGCTTGGCCATCAGGTAGGTCATTGGATGTGTCTCGACACCAGCTCACTTGACTTGCAGGGCGGTTTTGTGGGGCATCTGATTGCACTTGCCAAATCACCATAATTTGCAGAATGTCATGAACCACAGGTCCCTGTACAGATGGCGTGCCTATCATCCAGCATCAACATCCACATCCATGGTCATCATTCATCATTAGCATAGTGGACCAGCAGGTTAGCAGAAGAGATGAAAAAAGACGTTGGTGACCAGAAATAGACACAGCAGAGGATCGACAGGTCACAAGCGTTACGCTCAGTCTGATTTGCGTTACCACCGCTTGTTGTGGTCCCAGGAGTCGTCTGGAGTTCCTGGACCCCCCGCTGCTCTCCCAGGCAATGGTGGCCCTGTCGGCGCAGCGCAAGAAGCCAGAGCCAGGGCTCATGAGCGCGTTATTCACGCAGCTCTCAACCAAGCTGCCCATGTTCGACGACAGGGACTTAGCCTCGACTGCACAGGTAGGCCTTGGCCACAGCTGGGCTGGTTTGTTGAGTACTTTCAAGGGTGGCAGGGTAACGTTCAGGCTGCTTCCGACAGGTGTGGCGCAGTGCGCCTTTTGGGTTGATAGCCTGTACATGGAGCTCAATCACTGTCGGCGGGAGGCTGTTGTAGACGCTGCTGGGTGTGGTGTTCAATGACCTAGCTGGCTTGGCTGACGGCTTTCGCCTTGACTGCTGAAGGGGATGCTTCTGAGCAGGGACCATCTGGTTGGTAATCTGGTTGTGACATGACATAGGCAGCTGCTGGTAGCATGAAGTCTGCACTGTTTGTGGCTCCATAAGGTTGAATGTGGCTGCTTGAGCCGCAAACTGTGCAGACCGGGACGAGAGTAATGTAGCTTTGCTTCTGCACAGCTCTTGAGTTTGAGGTACCGCGGGACTCACAGACTTGTACCAATAACGGGCGCATGTGGGCTGGGTCATTGCTGTGCCTAATGCTGATCCCACTGCACGTGCATGCATTACTGGCTTGCTACCAAAAGTTTGTGCATGCAGGCTTTGGGACACCATTTGATTCTCTAATGTTGATCTCATGCTGATGCATGCAGGCGGTTGGTCTCGTCAGGCGCTTCTTGCATGCTGACTTCTTCTGTGAATTCATGGTGGAGGTCGCTCACAAAGTGCACAGCTTCACGCCAGCTTCCCTGACCTACCTGCTGGCCGCCTTGGCTGGAGTAGTGGACATCGGCCACATGTCTGTGCTCAGCCCACACCACCAGGCAGCTGCCAGAGCTAATCACCGACGATTACGGGCACAGCAGGCAGCAAACCACACGCCTGCTGCA
>QAXH01003019.1:0-18071 GCA_004335635.1 Chloromonas sp. AAM2 | reverse complement strand
CCCAGGCCACAGCGGCTGAGCTGCAGCAGGAGCAGTCAAAGCACCAGGCCACAGCGGCTGAGCTGCAGCAGGAGCAGTCAACGCACCAGGCCACGGACATGCAGTTGACTGATGTCAAATCACAAGTGGATATCACACAGGCCGAATCAGCTGTTCTTATGCAGGCGCATGCGAAACTGCAAGCGCAGTTTCTTGACCTGACTACTGCAAACGAACAAGTGCATCAAGACAAAATGCAAGCAGAGGAGCGGGCAACACATATGGAAGTCGAAAATCAGGCCCTGCAAAGGGACGTCCAGGCCGCTCTAGGTCGGTTAGCCAGTACAGAAGCTACTGTAGCTCAGCTGGCCCAGGAGAAGGAGTCCATTCGGGGTGAACTCCAGGAAGCTCTGGGCCGGTTGGAGGCGCAGCACGCCGCTGGACAAGTCCAGGCAAGTGCTGCGTCGCTTACAACACTGACACGGTACATGTAATATGCACGTTGCATTGATGATCATCATCCATGTTGAATCATTGTGGCAACTGCACAACGTCGTGTCTGCTTCCATTGCGCTTTCAATTTGGGACCTGAAGCATGTGGACATGGGCGTTGGGCTCAACTGCTCAACCTCCTTGCTTACGCCGACCGGCATGCTCTTTCTTGCTTTCTTTCTTGTGTAGGTGGGGCTGCTCGAGCAGCGATTGGTCAAGTCGGAGGAGGAGCGGTCAAGGCAGGTGGCGGAGGCAGCCGCTCGTGAGCAGTGGGGTGACGAGCGCTCGGAGGAAATGCAGCGCGCGATCGCAGAGGCGGAGGCGAGGGTGGCGCAGCAGGCCACGGAGTTGGAGCAGGCAAGGACGTTGACGGAGGCACTTGCTGCTCAGCTCAGCGACCAGTGCACGCTGGCGGAGCAGGCCAGGGAGCAGTTAGAGGTAAGCGGGGCATTGTTCTAGGTTTCCGTGCGAACGGGAGGAGCAGCAGGAACACGGGCAGGAAGCCAGCGATTACACCTCCATCCTGTTCGTCAAAGACAGGGCGCGTTTGGAGGCGCCGGGGGCTGTTACGCTGTGGCCTTAATTGCCTCAAGCCATGCCCCTCCACATCCACCTTTGCATCTGTACTGATGCTGTGAGTATGTGTCAATGTATGTATGCGGAGCAAGCCAGAGAGCAGTTAAGAGGTGAGCGGGCCGTTTTCATCGGTGTGCTTTAGACAAGGACAGTTGTTGACGTGCTCAGTCCCATCGCGGACAGGAGAGCAGGAACAGCGTCAGGAAGTCAGCAATCATACTCCTCCGTTCCGATCGTCAAGACGGGGCGCTTGGGAAGTAGTAGTGACTGGTAGAGGCTTTTGACTTATTTGAACCCAGTCCCTGCAGTACAGCCGCTGTCCTTGTCTGCCGTGCGCCACCTTTGTACAGATACGTGTGGCCATGTGTGCGTATGGACGAATGGATGCAGATGTCTCGTCAGCAGGCGGCGGCGCTCCAGGAGGAGCTGTCTGCTGCCGTGGAGGTGAACAGCGAGATGCAGGGGCAGCTGGACGATGCACAGGCAGAGGCTAGGGAAATGGGGGTGAGTGGATGGCGTACTCCAGGTGCTTCCACTTTCAGCATTGTCCATCGTGTTGCATTGTTCACAGCCATCATTCAAACTGTATGTCGTGGACTTGAGCTATGAGCTCAAACTCTTGGTTTGAGTGTGCCCATGTCTTGCACTGTCAGCATCACCTGTACAAATGCTGCTTGACAGTGTATGCTACACCTGATTAGCTGGCTGTGATGACAGTAAACCTACACATGTCCCACATCACAAGCCTTCTTGTTGCCGCTTGCCTTCAGATGCGTTTGCTGGAGGAGGGGGGCGTCATGCGTCAGCTGCGCGCCGAGCTGCAGAGCACCAAGTCCATGCTGGACACGGCCTGCCAGGAGAGCGAGGGCATGCATGAGGAGCTGCTGTACAGGCAGGCAGAGAGGGACCAGGTGGGAAAACAAGGCACGAATTCATCACAACAATCCTCTCGTTTATTTCGAGGACGTACGGTAAGGCTACAACTGACAGATGCTGCTGCGCACAATGCAGGGCCGTTTTTAGATTATGTAGATAGGCATCATCCACACAGCAATACCCCAAACTGATCACGCATTAATCAATCAGCTCTTGAGGCTGCCCATCGAGTTTGCTGTTTGTTCAATCAGGCTAAAAGACGCATAGTCTCTGTGACAAGGAGATGCAGTGAGCGTTCGTATCTTGCGTCCTTGCGTTGCCTTCCGGATTGCGGCCCCTAAAGCTCAGCGATGCATGAGGCCAAAGGGTGACTCTGCTCCGAGGAGTCGATCACTTGGCGCTGCACTGATGATGCGGGACTGTGGTCGCTGAATCCCCTTTTACACAGACTACATGTGACTCGAGGCCTGATGTAACAAACGGCCGCTTTGACGGGCAGTGTCGGTAGCTGCTTGACTCAGAATGATAGGTTAGCGCCACCTCAATCCAGGACACGTGAATGCTTCAGATGCTTCGTCGGATGGTGCACCTCGGGAGCAGCAATCGCACGTCAGTGAGCAACAACGGCAGACGGTAGTGAGAAGTAGTTGGGGCTCCCGACAGTCAGGATTTGAATTACGAATGCTCAACAAGCCCGGACGCTTGTTCACGAACTCGCTAAGGGAGTAGAACTAGTGACACTTGTTGACAAGTCCCAGGCTTTTGAACGTTGAGTTTACTTGGACCATGCGTTGGTGTTTGCGTTAGTGTTCGCTGTTGGGAAGTCGGAAGTGGCCTTCATCATGCTCCAGCTTGGCACATCGCCAGGCTGGCACACCGGGGAGCGGAGCAACCAGTCAACGCCCATGCCGGCTGATTCACCTGTCCACGGTTTCAGCGTGTCAGCGCGCGCCAGATTTGCGTATTACGGCAGGTAAAGATATCCCGTACGTATGCGTATGGCAGTCTACAACCATGTGTGCACTGCGTGTGGCTCTGTTCCCGCAGGCTGCGTCGGCCCTCCATCAGGCCCAGATGCAGCTTCAGGACGCGCTGGCCTTGGAGCAGGAGGTGGCGGCGGCGTGTAGCAAGCTGGCGGTGGCGGAGGAGAGGGCGGAGGCGGCCGAGGCGGAGGCTGCAGAGCTCAGGCTGCAGCTGGACCAACTCAACGCCAAGTACTCGGGGGCAGAGGCAAGCGAGAAGGTGAGCCAGAGGGCATTCAAGTGGTCACAAAACATCTTCAATGCATGGTTGAGTCACAGCAGACTGTTCAACGGGCAACCTCGCGCCACAGTACAAGGCATACCTTGCCTAACTACAGCAGAAGTCGCTTTGCGATGCTGCTTCATGCACCACCCACGTCTGGTTATCTGTCTCCCTTGTGCTTAAACGCATGCCTTTACACTCAACCTGTGCACACTCTGCGCCATACGCATCTGCCTGATCTGCTGCGCTTCGCACACGTGCAATTCACCGCATGCAACTAACTGCATGCTTCACTTCCTATGCGACCGGTTGCTGCCCTGTCTGTTCAGGATGGTGCGCTGGCCGAGCATTACAATTTAGTACTACCTGCTTTGTATCTGAGTCAATCCGTTTGAAACACTTCTAAAGCTACACATAGATAATTACCACCATCAGTTAAAACACTTCTAATTAGTTGAACACTGGATCAGGCTCACCCTTTGTGTTCAGGAGCGTGCTTTGGCCGATCAGATGGAGCGCGCCAACCAGCGTGTGTCTGCTGCCGAGCTGTCCGCGGCCCGGTGCCGGCGCGAGGCGCAGGCGGCCAACACACAGCTCCTGGAGATGGCCCGGCTGCAGGAGGAGAACGGAGTGCTCAGCAGGAGACAGGCACAGCTGGAGAACGATATGAGGTGCGCATCTGCGGGTTTGACCCCGTTTGGCTCGCAGTCGGTGAATGACCCCGCACACCCTTAGGTCAGGTAGTCACCAATAACAAATACGTCCAAGTGTTGTTCACATTGTGGTCGCGTTTGCGCCTTGTACGACACACTGGGCATTTACCATCAGCGCAGGCGGCGGATGATTATGCGTGGGCCCGGTTGCCAGAGTCAGGAGCATGCGGATAATCAAGCAGAACACTAGGATGCTTTGGGCAAATGCGGTTGCCATGTGATAGAGGTGATGCACAATGGGTGACAATGATGGATACTTGAGTCTGCGTGGGCCTGCGCTCACACACACACACACACACACACGGGTTTGTCCCCGGGTGTGTGGGCAAGGAAGGAGGGGAAAGGGAAGGGGGGAAAGGAGGGGAAAGGGAGGAGAGGGGAAGAAAATGAAGAACTACCGCAGTTTTCCGGGTTTAAGGGCAAGCCTGCAGCAGGGAGCTTGACCTCCACGCATGATTGCAGGGCTGCATGGCTGTCACAGCATGCACGGCTGGCATGGTATGCAGAGCTGTATGGCTTGTCCTGCATGCATGATGTAGGGCTGTAGGGCTGCCATGGCGTATGGCGTATGAAAACTTGACTCAAGGTATTTGGCTCTTTCCATGCTGATTCAAATGTGGAGGCGATGCGGCGACCAATCAGGCTCATTTCTCTGAGCTACGTCTCGTTCCGGGTTCATGCGACGTCGGAAATGGCCTGCCCCGCCTGTTGACACCATTGTTCCTGTCATAGTGTGGTATCCAACCACCACGTTCTGGATGGTCAGAAGACGCCATGGCGGTGCTTGTGAATGTGGACTTAGTCGCCGTGGCGGTTTTGCGATCGTGAACCGAACCATACGCTCCGGAATTCTGGAGCTCTTGCACACGAGCCATTCAAAGGTATCCAAAGAGGGCTGCATGGTCAGACGCAGTTCCTAAGGACCCGGCTGAATTCCCTGTTGCCCACACACACAGAAATACACCAACACACACACACACACACACGCGCGCGCGCCTTACCCCGCAGGGACCTAGTGGGCAGCAACCTCAAGGCGCCCGCTGCACCCGGTGTGCTGGGCCACAACAACAACAAACAGAAGATCCAGTACCACCTCAGGCTCAAACAGGTACGGCTGATGTTGGCTTTCAACCGTATTCACACTTGAGTTTGGTTTGAGCAGACACACTCACCAGCACATTACCGTATAGACCATATCTCATCCCGCAATAAATAATTGGCTGTTAGGGGGTGCGGGGTCGAAAACCCCATTTTTGGCCTTTTGCGAAAGGTTTGCGGGAAATTTTATTGATTTTTTTTCCACGCTGCGGGAAGACTGCGGGGAATGTTATTGATGTTTTTTCACGCTGCGGGAAATAAAACGCCTCGTCACATCGCGCTGCGGGAAGTAAAAGGCTTCAAGATGTTCGCGTGGACATGCAGATAACTCCGGCCTGCGGCCGGCTGCTTCCCAGGCTCACAAGGTCTTCAGTGTCATCACCTTCATAATGCACGCACACAAGCAGACATGCAAGCAATTGATCAAATAACGTCTCCATGTTACTCCATCTATGTGCATCCATGTACTAAACAAGCTTTGTACATCAAGCTTTGTACAAGCTATGTGCTTGTCTGCATTTTCATCTGGTTTAGCAGTTTGCAGTGTTTGATGCAACAATTCTCAAGTCCGCCTTAATGCAGAGACTTTGCCCATCGCGCCTGCCGTGCGCGAAGCCATTTAGCGCGGCAACAACGGCCGCGGGAAGGCTGCGCAAGATTATAATAATGTCTGGCGGCGTCTGCGGGACGCCTGTGGAAAATAGTTCATGTTCTGGCATGGGTGCGGGACCTGCAGGACCGTTTCTATTAAATGTCATTTTGCCCCCTGCGGGATGAGATATGGTCTATACGGTATGTGATCGCACGCCTTACACTTGACTGGCGCCGTCACACGCAACAGCAAGTGCTGGTAAGTAGTCAGCAAATCATGTCCCGCTACACAACTGACTGCCAGCTGGCTCTCTACCAACGGAGCCTAATCACATGCTTGAATTTCGTAGCTCCTCGACAGCTACTGACCATTCAACATAGTAAAACAGTGTGCGATCACACGCAACATGGATGCCAGCTCTTAAACGTACATACTTCATTGAAAGTGCCTTCGGATTGAGTATTCATGGCAGTGACTTTGACTTTAGTAGACTCGCTCAATAGCACAGTACGTGATCACATCTTTTACTTGAGTATTCATGCTCACCAGCCAGTGCGCACTCACATGCCACAGTACTTCCGTCACTGGGTTTGTGTGAGCCCCGCTACACAACGCAAGGCTCGCCACCAATGAGGCCCACGAAATGCATCTTCACCGCAGCTGTACAAACGCTGCTCAAATTCCTTGCACACATTTTGAACTTATAGACACGTTATATCGCAGTAGCCCGCAGCTGCTTGCGCCACAGCAGTAGCGTCCAAGGCCCGATCCACGTGACAGCAGTGCTCAAACCCGTGATGGACTTTGGCACACTGTGGATTGGTGGGGCTGCCATGCACAGGCGCATGTACCGGCAGGGCGCATTGCTGCCCAATGCTGTTACCAACAGACAAAACTGCTGCCCTTATCTGTGTGTGTGTGTGTGTGGTTCAGGAGCTTGAGGAGATGCGTGCTGAGCTGACAGTTTTGCTCCGGGAAAAATTCCATCTGGAGCAGTGCGTGAGGTGGGCAGGGCTGTGCGTGAGGCCTTGGAAATCTGGTGCATGTTTTCTGCCATGGGACAAGGGTTGGTTTGCAGTACCGGTTGATGGTGGCAACCACCTACTGGGTATTGTGCCTCGGCCCGTGTGGTTGAGTTTGAGGCACCTGCGCATGCGCAAGCATGATCCAGGACTGTGGGATGCATGCCTGGCGCAATGTGTGTGTGCATGTGCATGTGCGCCGACACTTTGTTTGCGTGCATGTGTGAGTTAAGGTACCTGGCTGTGCGATCGCGGCTGGCGGGTACGGGCGAGCAGAACGCCATGGGCACCCGCGAGCGCAAGGTCACCGACAGGCTGCTGCCCATGGCCCTTGCACAGGTGTGGGTGTGTGTGGGGGGGGGTCGATTTAAAACGATTTTTAAAGGATGGAGCGCATAGCAAACAAACAGGGCCCCTTGGTTTGGGGGAAGGCATGGGCTAATTGATGTGACCACACACGCTCACCACAGCACTCGTGTTCAGTCTGCACAGCACAGGCCGCTACAAGCATTTCTACGTGCAAGCAGCGCACACAATGTTCGGCTTGCCATGCTTTGTAATCAATTTTTTCCCCAAGACTGAGAGATGGTTGTAATGCTCAACATGAGTCTGCTGAGGTGTGCTTGGCGTGCCCACCCGCCATGCAGAGCCCCATGTTCTCCACCCCCATCGGTCAGCGCAGCATGAAGCTGGCGGCGAGGGCCCGTGGCAGTGACGTGGGCACCGTCTATGGGCCGCAGGGCAACAAGGCAAGTGCGACAACATGTGTGCGTGTGAAGTGCATGGCCTGTTGCAGGAGGTGCTCAAGAACACAATCGTGAAACCTCCTGTTGTTGTATTGAGAGGTCGTACCCGCAAAGGACAAGCGCAGCAACTTTATACACCTACTACTGCTTGCTGTGCTTCTCTGTCTGAACCTAAGAGACATGAATTAGAGATCATGCTGTCAGAACGAAGCGTGGTGCGTTGCACCGTGCACAGACACGGCCCAAAGCAATGCATAGTGCTGGAGGTACTGATGGAGGTACCGGTCTTGTGACTTGTGACTTAGGTACTGATACCGCTGTGACCGGAAGCCCTAAATCGACCAAGCACAGGAGATGATAAATCACAGAGCAGTCAGATTTTGTGACTCCGTGTATGGTCCGGGCCTTCGGCTCACATGTGGTGGTGGGCCATGTGCTGTGCAGGAGACGTTCCTCGAGTCGATCAACAGCGCATGCCGGCGAGCCTCTCAGGAGGTTGAGGGGCTTAGCCTGACGCAGCAGGAGGGCGGGCAGGAGGGCGCGGCCGTCACTCCCGAGCCCATGGCAACGCCTCTGTCCAAGACGCGAGGTGGGCAGCAGCTGTGGCAGTCCCAGCAGGGTAAAAGAGTGATTTGCTCGACTCCAGGGATTGGGAACATTATGTAGAGAACTGCTGCAAAGATTGGCAAATTTCCTGAGCTGAGGAATAGGGTCATGTAGATGATTGCTGCAGCAACCTTTTGCCTTGGTGCGGAAGCAGAGGATGTTCTCGTGATCGTTTGAATCACTTGCTTTTGCTTGCGCAGGGTCTGGCGTGGCCCTGGTGTCCGTTGAGGACGGCTGCACCCTCGAGGCGCGCATCCTCAGCAAGATCAGCAGTGTCTGCACCCCACAGTCACGTGCCGTCCTGGCGTCCACGACTGACTCCATACCGAGCCCGGCCGTTGTCCCGCCGGCACCGCACCCGCCAACGGCCCAGCCGCCCGCCCGTGCAGCTAGCATGACTGGTGCTTTTGAGCCGAACGCGTCCCAGCCTGCCGCACGAAGGATGACAGGCGTGCAGCTGCCACCTAGGAAGTTCCGTGTGTGATTTGTGCCTGTGTGTGTGTGTGTGTGTGTGTGTGTGTGTGTTTACACCAAGGAAGCCGCAAGAGGACACGGAACGGGATGGGCACCGCCCTGGCCTACCTAAGCAAGAAAGGAAAGCATGGTCGTGACTGGCATGCCTTGGACCCAAGACTCGTTTCCATGCCAGGCGGCCGTGGGAAAGCGGAACGTTAGTTGTTGTTGGCCACTCCTGTTCCTCAGTGCAGGCTGAGACTGAACGAGTATAAGACTGCACTGATGACTCGGCTCCACGTATGAGCTATCTGACAGTTAAGGCAGCAGTGTTCCAGGATTGGCTTTGCAACAGGCTCTGGCTGCAGCTGCCGAGTCACATTGAAAGCTGACTGTGGACACACAGCAGCGTGCGACTTTCTGTTTGGAGTTCATCAGCTGAAAATGTAAGCTTAGCGACTGTGGCACTATGGAGACGAGCTCAAAGTGACATGCCCCGTAGCAAACTGTGTGTTCTGTCCGTTGTCGACAGATGCAGACTTGCTAGGGTCTGGATCATTTAAAAGCACGGTATTCATTACCCTGCCAGGCTAACACAGACAGTGTGCTCGTACTTCTCCCGTTGCGCTGTGCAAGTGGTCAACCATATCTTGACAACGATGTGTGGCCATAACCTGGCCACGACCGGTTTGCTTGAATTCGTGATTGTTATAAACTTGAACTAGGCGAAAAAGAGATGCCAAAACACGGCAAGCACCAAAACACAAAGAACGTCCACACCAAGTCCAAACTTGAACCAGCTCGAGCCTTGGGGTCTTGTGTCAGACAACGCGCGTACGTCTGCCGCAAATGTGAAACCACTCTCCTCCTCATCGGATATCTGTTCCGTTTACTGATGATGATGATGATGATGATGCCTTTTGCTGCGTTTCGCTGTTCCATGGTGACGTGCTGCGGAGGCGCCGGAGACGACGGCCCGGACCAAAACACTGACACAGTTGAATTTGCGCACCGATCGGAAACGGAAAATTGCTCCGGCCTACTTTGCTCTCGTTTCGTGAATTAGACTGCGCAGTGATATCATTTTTGAAACGAGTGACGCTGTTTTTTTAAGCCCTCTTTCCAAGCCCATACCGGGGTAAAGCAAGGGGACCCTTTGTCTCCACAGTTGTTGGCCTGTTCATCGACCGCCTGGACATTGATGACAAATGTGCTGACCAGGGTGTGAAGGCCAAGGCGGTTGTTACGCAAGGCCAAGGCGGTGAAGGCGGGCAGGTTGTTATGCTGTATGCTGACGATCCGGTGCTGATGGCCGAGTGTAGGATCGGCCTGCAGGACAGGTTAAACTGCCTGCATGAGTTCTGTCTAGCTAACCACTTGACGTGCGCTTGAAGAAATCACAGTCGTTGGTTTCAATGGGAAAGCATTACATGAATCTACATCATGAACTGGCAGTCTGCTTTTGGAGGCCTTCCAGACAGCACCACTACAACAGTTATGATGCATGAGGCCGGCCGTGATCCCGTCATACATGCTTGGGTCCGTGGGTCCGTGGATGGTTAACAAGATTACCTCGAAAATTGACGGGGATTCGGCCAAGGAAGCAATCAGGGCTAACGTGCTGATTTCTAGCTGTGGCAGTGGGCATTGGCGGGCCGGATGGGCCGTTACGTTCCCTTGTGTGCTGCAAAGAATTCACGCGCCCTCAGCAGGCACGGGTGATGCAACTTGGTTTACTACGGGCCCCAGCTGTGATGGAGCATCTACAAATTCCAAATGGACAGAGCAAGTCAGGGCTCCAGTCAGGGCAGTACAGGATGCAGAATGCGGTATGCAGGATGTTACACGCCCTAACCCTGTGGCCACGACTTCCCTGTTGCCACATTGGTTCCAGTGCATTTTTATGGTGTGTATGCTGTGACAGGCGGTGTCGCGAGGATGAACATCTGGAATGCTCACAGCTTCTGCTCATTCACTGTTGCGACTCAGATACATCATTCCGTTGTAAATCCCTGAGGTTGGAGTGGATGCGTGGTTCTGGAAATTTACGAATCGCTCGACCATTCATGCATGGTACAGGCTGGCCGACTTTGGTTTAGGTTTCAAGCAAGAGCTTGTTACAGGGAGATTGAAATCCATGTATGTCTGCTATGCGCGTTTGAGTCCTGATTGCTTCATCTTATATTGCCAAAAAGCGCTTCCGATGTAAACCGACACACACTGCTGCAACTCACACGCTGAAGGTTCCCAAGCACTGCAAGCTTGCAAGCGACCTCTTGCAACCGAGCAAACCTGACTCTAATGCACAGGAATGAAACACAATCTCAGAGGCAGCTTCACACTGTGTGTCAAGCTGCTTAGGTTCACACTTGGGTTGCTGCTCATGCCCAGCTGCTTACGATCAGTCACAATGCACTCTTTGCAGGAGGAAAAGAACTGCTAAGTGTCTGGAAGTCAACGAGGTCACGCTTCAGGCTGCTGCACATCGAATGAGATATCGATCTTAGTAGAACACATGCTTCCTGTCCATAGCGTGCGATTGTGACTATGACTGCACAGCCAGGCGCTTGAGGTGCTCTGTGAAGGTCGCGAGAGAGACGTCGTCCGTGTTGATGACCTCTGCACTGAGAGGGCTGCTGCTCGAGTGGGTGCTGCTGGGGTTGAGACGGGCCAGAAGGAACCGAGCCTGCGAACACGACCACATGAGCAGGTCACATTGTAAGCATGTACGAGAAGGTGAGTGGGCCATGGAAGCACCGGTGACACCGGTGACGTTGAGTAGGGCCCACAAAACGTAAACCCAACGGTGGCAGACAGGGGAGTTGGTTTGCGCAACAAAAGAATTGATCAAACGACACAATGCACCAAACCCAAACGACACCAAGAAGCTTGACCTCTGGAAGGTGACAAGCCGATCTCCAGGATTGCGTCCAGAGTCAGCAGCACGAGGAGTGCAGCCATGCAGACTGCTACTCGCAAGGCGCTACTAACCAAGCCCATAGCCTGCGTACATGGCGCAGATTAGCTCCCGATGCTCACCTGGCTGCCGTTTTGATCGCAGTCTACGACCTTTGGCACAGGGAAGCGGCGGTGCGCTATTTCCTTCGCCTCCGCCTGTGGCGCGGTCAGCAGCTGTGCGAAGGCCGCGTGCTCAGGCTTGGACTGGTAATCCTGCTTGCGCCATGATGCGATGGTGGCGCCGTGGAACACCACAACTGCATAGCATCAAGAGCAAAAGAAGCACCACATCAGATCGTGTACAGCAATGACAGACTCTAATAAAGTCCGTTCGTCATACCCTGGGTCGACGCATGCATGTACCTGTGCGTTTCTGCCCATGAGCGTGTGAGCAGAAGATTGCCGCTAAATGAAAACACGCGGTACATGGTACGTCACGTGGGCAGGTACATGCACTGTGCACCCAGGAGGTTCAAATGTCGTGACTCACCATAGAAGTAGGCGTCAAGCAGCAGGATGCGCTCTGGCAGAATAGACTGCACGTCCAGTAGCACGGGCTCGGGCGGCCCTTGGAAGTGGTAGGCAATGAGCTGAGGTTGGATCATGACCTGCAGGTGGACAGGTACGAGGGCGCATGCATGTCGACACAGCCCAGTCAATGCCCGGCCAGAGGCAATTGAAAGCGTTACAGATGGGTGACACGTCGAAATATGGTAACTGAAGTATCAACAAGACAGTGTGAACAGTGTGAGGGGTCGCATTCATAAATGCAGGCAGTGACTGCAGGCAGGTTGATATGGTTAGCTGCAGAGAAAGACCGCATCGTCAGCACACTGATTGGGCCGAGGGGCGCATTGCGCCGTCCTCAGCGATCCAGAAATGAACCCGTGCAGTATACACGAGGTACACTGCCGCGCGCAACCGTAAGCAAAGTGCAATGCAGACAGTTGGCACGGGCAGACCGCCTTGGTGATCACGGTCATGCCCCGAGCAGGTAAGTATGCTTCATCACCTGGTCGAGGTGGACATACATACTACTGGTAGCCCAAGCGGGTCGGACCAGCGATGGTGGGTTTGTGACGCCAAGACACGGAAGCATGAAAGTGGTCCAAAGCAGTTGCTTTGTCTACGGCGTGCCGAACACATGCCTCTGGGATGGCAATGCATCATGCTGAAATGAAAGCAGTCAGTTTGAAGCAAGACCTACTGGGTGGCGCACCCCCGCTTGTTGCACGGCTGCTATGCCATCGTCTGACGCACATCTGACTTGCGATTACACCCCACACCTTCACGGCCGTGTGCAAGTATGCCTGATACCAGTTCACGTGCCTGCCCGCGCAGGCAAGCACAGGCCACCCACCATGGCGTCCGGCACTGACACGCGGTACAGCACCAAGCGGAAGTAGGCGGTCTCGTCGGGACTGTTGCCAAACACTTGGACGAACATGGATCTGCGTGGTGTGTGCAACACGTGCTGCTAAGCACAGGCTAGACATCACAGATGCCATTGACAAGCCGCTAGTGCGAGGCTGATTTCATGCAACCGCCAGGCAGTAAAGCGATGAGTGAAATGAATCAGGCAATAAAGCAGTGCCTTGTGAACTTGACTGGGGCCAAGCCAGCAGTGAGTTGTGCGCCAATGCGCTACAGCAGCCCTATAAAGGCAAGGCTTGCCAGGCTAAGACTGTTGCCAGCGTCTTTCTGAATTCGTTGAGATAGCACAGCTGCTAACCGAGTCCACTGAAAACGCTAATGTTCGCCTGGCTTTCTAGATATGGTGAGATGCACCAGAGCATGCAGAAGGAACAATGCGGTGACTGACCTTCTGAGATTGAACATGAACTGTGGGTAGTAGGACAGCTCCGGCCTTAGGTTGAAGCTCATCGGGTCGTCAGGCCGGAAATCGCCAAAGCGCTGCACACATGGAGCAGCAAGCAGTGCAGCACAGCACAGCACAAGTCAACCTACGCTTCACCCCTGGCACATCGACAATGCAATTAACAGTACGGCACCCATCAGCGTTGAGCAGCGATGTGTGTGTGTGTGAGTGAGTGAGTGATGTGTGTGTGTGTGTGTTTGTATGCGTCGCTTTACCTCGCGATTTGTCCACCCTTTAGTGACAAGATAGTATGACAGAGCAGCAGGGGCACGGTGGTCAAGACATACCAGACACGCGGGAGTGAGGCCTTGGTCAGGAACGTTGCAGGGGCCTGCCCACAAGGAAACACCAGCAGGCTGGTGCACTGCTTCTAGTCAGGCGGGTGCAGGGCCGCACCACACGTAGGGTTCAGGTGTGTAAGCAGGTGACCTTGGTAAAACTACCCTCCCCATCACGAAGGTCATGTAACAACAACTACAAGTAGTGGGAACAGCAGAAGGCTGCAGTATCGCCTCTCGTCAGGCTGGGTGCCAGGCAAATCTCACTTGTGCCAGCCTGATGAGCGCCCTGTCCAGCCACCTTGTGGCGTCAAAATCCTCCTCCGTTTCCATCTTGTGGCTGGCCAGGCGCGCCATCAGCACAGCAGCGGCCTCCTGGTCAAACCCTGAAATGACAAACGAGATTGATAGTCAAGTTCAAGACTGATGACCAGTCAACATTGTTGCCATCAACACCATCATTGTACTGCAGCTTCCATGAACAAAGCCCAGCCTCTCTTCCAACGCACAGGTGTGAAGTTGATTGAGCACAGATGGTATTGAAAAATGATTCAACTGGAAACAACAACGAGGCAGGACAATCCCAAGACAGTTCGGTATCCAGTGCCTGCTGCCTGCCTGACCATTCCAACTCACATGACCACACAGCTGACTCGCACAGCGGAATGCATAAACACACACCACTTGCTCACTATCCATGTCCGCTTTGATCGACGACGCACCAGCCATGTTGCCATGTGAATCTAAGAGGGTTCAGCATCCAGCGCCCCCTGCCTGCTTGACCCCTGGGCTCCGCCCCACCTGTGATCAGCTCTGCGGCGTTGTTTGCGTCCACCCAGCGCCGCGATACCGTTGTCACGCGTGTGCGCGCCTCGCCCGTCCAGTGAAGGTACCGCGTGATGAACTGCAGGAAGAGGGGCTGACCGCCCGCGCCCTGGTCGCTCTCCCTGAAGCAACAAACAACGGCTTACAGAGCCAGTGACAATGATGACCAGAACGTTATGATGAACAGACAACAGGAGACCCTACAACAAATGATGCTAGAAACAGATATTGAATGCACCTCCTATGCGGCAGTCAAGAGAAACACAAGGCAGTGAATGCCACAGGTGCACTTGCTGGCAATACCTAGCACACACAGCTATCTTTTGTGACGCCATGGTTTTGCGACTAGCCTGTGTGCTGCCTGGCACATGCAATTCTTCACCCCCTTGTCGCCCATACATGATCACAACCCCGTTGGCAGCTGACCAGCACGATTACCTATTACTACTACTGCCTCTCACTCACTTGTTGTTTGCAGTGATCTCCATGATGACAGCCACAGTGGTGTCAGTATCAATGCCCGCCATCTTCCAGGTGGTGGTACCGCCCAGACCCATCTGTGGGCAGGAAAGGGCACACGAATGAAAGGGCTGGCTTTATCATCCTTGGGATGTGTTGACTCCGCTGGCAAGGTCTGGCTGCACGATGCGCTGCTCATAACTGCCATTGTATTTTATGTTGTAAAAAGAACGTACAGCCCACTCGCTTGCGCACACCACTTCTGTATCTAGATCGGAGTCTTGAGCCCTACAGTGACTGTTGCAGTCCTAAAACCCTGACACATGGGTGTGGGCACGCGTCATGCCGGGACCAGCAGGGACCTGTACACAACCATGCAAGCCACCAAAACGGATTTACATATTTTCCCAAGCCACAGCTCTGGGCATCTCATGACCTACCAAGAGCCAGAAATGAAATGGACCTCAACCACTCCTGAACATTCCGGGGCTTGACATGCTTCTTCTGATAGAGCAGACCCATGAGTTGCGCTTTACTCAACTGCCACCTAGACACACCCGGCATCTCCAGCCCTAACGGTGAGTGTCGCCTCCTAAAACAATCCCTTCGCCTCCCACTCACCTCCACCTCCGCCGCATGCGGACTCTTCTTGTCCACCCTTGCGGCCGGCCCCAGCAGCCCCGCAATCTTGATGTCCTTGGAGGGAATCACCTGAGCATGATGAGGTGGCGCATGCTTGATTCTACTCACACTTGCAGCTGCACATGAAGCCGCAGCCATCTTGTGTTTAACTTGTCGGACAATATAGATGAATGAAGATACTTACTCAATTACTACATGTGTACATGCATTGACACCAGGGAAGCCGCCAGAGGACACGGAATAGGATGGCACCGCCCTGGCCTACCCTGAGCAAGAAAGCAAAACAAACTCGCTCACCTCCAGCTGCGCGTTGGAAGACATGCCAACGAACCCCTCATCGCCATCACGAGCAAACATGCGCTTCAACGACTCCTGGAGCACAGAGCCACAACGGGAAACCAAGGACAGACATAACATCAGAGCTGGAGCAGCACAACACCGTGCTTCGTACTGATGCACGGCGTTCTTGGCTTTGCACAGGCGTTCAGATAGCAAGGCTGCCGGCAAACCAAACAGAGCTCCTCGTGTACTAGAGCAACAGTGATTTTGATGCGCCTGTGTTTCAAGGCGCCAACGAGCGCTAGGATCTGTTGCATGTCAGCAGCCTGCTCGGCTCTGCCCAGCCGTTTAGGTGGCAAGGCTAAGACCAGCAAACCACCTTGCATGATAGAACGCTGATATCGATGACAGGGCGCCATGCAATGTTTTGCCTGGGCACGTGTTGCCTGGAATGCCGCCTCAGCCTTGCTCCCACTAGCCTCCCCTCCACCTACAATTCTACATACCCTGCTTATGTGTCTGAAATGGGTTCCACTCAAGCTTCCAGCCCAGATTTGTACGTTGGTGTTGCCTACAAAGGCCTTGCTACCGCTGGCTTACTGCAATATGTTGTCCAGGCTGCCCACTGCTTGCCCCACCTTGAACACCACGTTATGGTATGTGTCCGTCTGCACCGACATGCCGCCCGTGGCTAGCACCATGTCACGCATCTCTGCCATGCCAATCTGCACAGCAGAAACCGTGTACCGTTCAAGAACAGGGCACTGAAGGGCATGTGTGTCTACGCATGTGCCAATGCGAAATCGTGCTTGGATATGGAGCGTGCACTTGCATTGATGCGCCCATTCACAGGCGTTGATGCTCGAATGCTGTAGCATCCACACACCGGACTACGTTATCAGCGCATCAGAAGACTCCACTACTGACACCCGAGACCGCCTGCCACTGTCCGGCACTTGCTGCTCTTGCACGATCAATCCTGTCCCTGTGGCTGATCTTTCTCAGTGCCCACTTGTATGATTCCCACATCATACAGTGTAGTAGAATAAACCGTATAGACTATATCTCATCCCCCAGGGTGCGAAATGACGTTTATCCAAAACGGCCACGCAGGCCCCGCACCCGTACCAGAACATTGGATATTTTTAACGCAGGCGTCCGGCAGACAGAGTCAATCATCCAAATAATTTCGCGCAGCGTTCCCACAGCCTCTGTTATTGAGCTAGAAGGCTATGTGCATGGCTGTCAGATTGGTTGATTCTTAATCTATGCATGCTGCTACACTGCTACAGCTACACAGCTACTCAGTCCAAGGAAGGAAGCAAACGACTGCTTCGAATGCAGCACCACTTGCTATCATTATATGATGGCGGTATGTGCAGGTGCATTAATGCCATGTAACAATGATCATAATCAAGTCCCACACTCCACCTGGTCGAGTGCGCATGCAAAGCAGTCGAAGGCATGCCCGTTCTTGACCAGCTCCGCTGCCATGCCGTGGTAGAACTTCCTGGCTTTGTCGAAATGAGGTGCCGTGCCCTTGGAGAGGTCCTACGGAAAAGAATACGGTAAGACGAGACAAGCACTACCATATATGACAGGACAGGAGCCGCAGGATGGGCAAGGCGTGGAAGCATTACTGGCAAGCCTCACTTACCATGAGCTTCACTCAGCATGTTTGAGTATCACAAACACTCCAATAAAATGTGCCAGACAATGCCACTTGTTCCCTTCTGGCATGTACGTTGGCTACAACATTGCATTTACCCACAAACCAAGCCTACTCAATTATATCTATAGTTGAATCCGCACCTTGTGTGATCTGATCTCCTCGGTGAGCTCCCTGGCCACCACCTTCCCGGCGCCTTCTGTGCAGGGACCGCCAATGAACGATAGGACGCGCGCTTGGCAGTTGCCAATGGGCAGGGAGGCACTTAGCAGAGCAGTGGACACCTGCGCTCATTGCATGCCGGGCACATGTGTCACACCATGGCAAACATAACCCTTACACAGCCCCATACAGCAACCAATGTATGGTTGATACCCAACGCCACAGCTGTGCTCGGTTTGCCTCTAGTGCAGCACCCTGGGCACCCTGGAGCCTTTGTGGAGATGCCCTGCCTCCACCTCTAAACTCTCCAAGTCACAGCTGGTACTACCATTAATCGCCCGTTGTGACACATCCGCTGACTAAGCCTGGTAGGCCCTGGATGTGTGCCTCCAAGCTCACAAATGCTTCAAACATCATTCCTGCCATCCCGATGTGGCCTGATGCTGTGAAAATCGTATACCGGGGCTTGTGCTCGCTGACCCACCCTTGGGCCATGTATCATACAGTCACTCTGCCTCGACC